>JASANE010016255.1:0-34229 GCA_030248225.1 Trileptium ribeirensis | reverse complement strand
TATGTATAACATTTTCTGGTTGGATTGATGTGCTAAGCAAGGAATTGTGGAAGTATGTAACCAAAAATTTTCCAACTAATGTTACATATAAATATACACTATTACAAATTGAATAAGCTAAAACGGGCTGCAAAATCTGCGAAATTTTCTAAAACTTATTGAGTTGTAGCTTCACAACGTATATCCTTTTTATTTTGCTTAGGAAATCAGCAGGTTATAAAACCGCAAGCGAAATTAGGTGAAATCAGAACCTGAACTTTTTAAAAATGTGTATGGTAAACAATTAAATAATATTAAAACCTACTTCAATCGTGTTGAAAACAATCGTTCTGATGCTGTTAATGTATTACCGTGATATTATTGATTAATTTGCCGCAACTACTGTACGATGTGTGCACGAAGGTGGTAAAAAGGACTGCATTGTTCAGGACAGTTCATTGTCAAATGTTGAGCAGTCTCCGGCTCAGCTCCGCAGAATGTGAACAAGTTGTTGCCCAATAAACCTATTCTATATAAGTGGGAGTTAAAAGTCCCATGTCCTGTCAAAAATTGTATGGCTATTCTCATACGGTCTTTATTCAGTTTCCAAAGGAATTTTGATCTAAATTTATTGGGTTTATCAAAGAAAACCCTAGTCTGTTTATAATCAGTATTATTAGTCCATGTTCTACTATGTTCTATAGGAGACCTTTCCTCCAGCCACGTTTTAATTACAGTCACGCTAATAGGAACATGAGGTTCTTGTCCTAGAGTCTTTATATTAGACCCGTACCTGGCTAATTCGTCAGATATTTCATTACCTACAACTCCGGAATGCCCTTTTACCCAGCCCAGAGTGACCACGTTGTTTCGACCTAGTCTGTTAAGCCACTTCACACACCCAAGGGTGCATAGTGATTTAACCTGCCTTTTTCCGAGAGCCAGCACCGCAGCTCTACTATCACTAAAAATACCTATTTTTTATTCTTAAGTCTAAAACCATCTGTTATCATGGCACATCTTTCGATGGCCAGTACCTCTGCCTGAAAGACAGTAGTCAGGCTACCTAGAGGGAATGATTCCATTACTTTACCCGGTATATATATACCTGCACCACATCGCCTGAGACCATTCTCAATGACATAACCATCCGTATAACATAGCAAGTCAAAGTCATCTTGCCTAATATCAGCCCAATCATCACAACTCCAATTCTGTTTATATCTTATAGAGCTAACAATATCACATGGTAGGTTCAATAAGCCTCTAATATTCTTGATCAGCATATCACTTTTAAAGTAGAATATATATAACTTTTTCGAAAATAAAATTTATTTTTATAATCTTCAATAATTTACATATTGATGCTGTAAGTTTTCTGTGGTTGTTACCTGAAAATGTCAATAGTATACCTATTAACATGCTATTTTAGTAACTATTTGGAAAGCGACTTGGTAAAGCGAATATTAAAGTCATATTCGACTGCTTTAACCATTAATATTAGTTATAAGTTGAAAATGTCATACTCAAACTAATTTAATCCTTCCAGGTGTATGTATGCTTATTTATGCCAAAATCATACAAATAAGGTAATTTATTAGACAAACTAATTATTTATACAGGTGAAATTATGTTAACAGGGCATAACCTGGTCAATATTAGGTGTACCAAAGTGTTTATAGTTTTGAATCAAAACAACTAAAAATTTCGCAGTGTCATCTGCATCATTAAATTGGCTATCACATTTAATAACGGCAGGTTGTACCACTTTGTGAGATATTATAATTATACTAGCAATAACACTACATTTTGTCCTCAATAGAAGACTCCCATTTTTTCAATTTCCAATTAAACACTGTGCCCAAGAATTCTTAAAAAAAGATATAAACTAACTCATTTGGTTTTTATGACGATGATAATTTGGTTCTATTTCGCAGTTACGCACGTTCCAACGTCCCTCTGACTGTCTGCTTTACAGTACTGTACTGCAGAGATTGTACAAACGCAGTTTTTGGAATGCAAGCGGAGACCACAAGTCTAGCTTATAACTGGTCTGCAGTATTACTGCTGTTTGTCATACATTAATAACCATTCATTCTGACGCTCTGAGGTCTCAGGAAAGGTAGCCAGGATCGACGAGGGAGAGAAGTCACATCAAAGGAGAGGCCCAAATGGTGCTGAAAAAGGCTGGCAATGGAGGAGGGTGTTGAAAAAAGTTCACCTCGACACCTCAGGAACAATTTTTTCCAATCTGCACACCATTTTAACCAAGTTTGGCTAAAATTTTGCGGGCAGGAGTGGGGTGCAGTTCAACATCTCATAGGGCTAGCCTCCTAAACCTCTGATTCTGAATGTTTGATGTATATCGTATTACTGGAAGCGTCCGTTGAATTATAGTAACTATTTATTTTGAGTTTACACCCTTCAGTGACTGAAACACTTTTAATTTAATCATCTCTCATGGTTTCTCGGGACGATTGGTTTCTACAAATCTCGCCAAACAAAAACACTACTGCTGACCCAACAGTTCCAACGAAGCATCTATCAATTGCAGTGAGATGTCTGGTGGATTTAAATAACATATAATTCATTTTATGTGAGTTACTTTGAAGAATTATTAAAATTGGTTCCGTCAAGCTTTCCAGTTTTTATTATAGAATAAAAAATGCAAATGATAAAATTTAATGAATTGCATTAAGTTACTTTATAACAAAAATATACCTATATCTATTTTTCAACAATATGTAGTTTGTAAAGTGCTTAAAAGCTTAATATAAGAATGAAACCAAACCTTACGGCCGAAACAGTCCAGTGTACAATAAAAATTCATTTCTGTCGTATGTTCCGTGTTTCACAAGCTGTATATATGAGCGGGATAAGCATCATTATTTGATGTAACGGTTTAACACAACTAGTCAGTTGTACAGGTGACGATCGGCCGAAATTTTTCGACCCGATCCTTCCGAAATAGAGATCGGCCGAGCCCGGCCAGGACCTGTAAAATTTCGGCCCAACCCTAACCCGGTCCGTTTGGGTGTAGGCAAGTTAAATATAACGAATACAGGTGACATATATAATATACGCATATGTAAAACGAGCCCAACAAAAAACTCCTAAAACTAACCCAAGATTATCGAACCGTGTGCTAATCATTCGGTCTTTGACTGAGGTGAGAATGAACCGAAATTTATCGGTCCGACCTGGTTCGTTAGAATCGACGTCGGCACGGCCCGGCTCGTATCTGTAACATGTCGGCCCGACCGCGGGCTGAAATTCTAACATCTAATCTGTTGCAGCATTTTTGCAACGGTCAATATCATTTTTATTGCAGTTCAAATAAAATTTTCCTGAAATTTTTGTTTACGTGCCTGATTTGATCTATCTACGTTTTCACCGAGATTAGCACCAAGCTTAATATCGAAACTTTGTGCTTTTAGCCTATACGTTCATCAGAATTCGTCGATTTATGAATTACACAGCATTGTATGAAATTGACAGTGATGATTATTGTACTTATCTTTTCAGTAGAAATTCTTTCAAAATGTATATATTATAAATAACACAAGATACACGTCCACAAACTTAGAAATATATATAATAAAAATCGTAATTTAGCAAAGATATAGATATTTTTTATTTCTTTATCACTAAACCGAAACAGCTTATCGTTTTATTTTCCTTTTACTTGAGTGGGACACACTTGTTGGCATTCTTTAGCAGAAGAAAATTTATACCGCAACTGCCCAGGTATTTCCAATGTGTGAATTTCACATGCATAGTCATAACCCGGCTCACATTGTCCATTACTTTGACAAAAATAGCAATCAGCGTTGTGCGCTGAAATGTAAAAGAAAAACTTTATGCTTTTAGAGTTATAAAGTAAACAAGACTATTACTAGTAAAATATAAATTCTATCTATATGCAATCATTGCAAAGCGATCATATTGTGTTATTTTGATTATTATATGGTCAGTAAAATTTTTCCTGCGCATTGACAAGTCCGGTCACTATGTGTGATGACGGGACGCAGCTGCATGGTGCAACGTCCTAACACCATGCCCATACGACCCCGGCTATCATAACCACAAGGGTGGACCGTGCATTTTACAATTTAGCCACTTTTCTTGGCCAGACCAAAGAAGCTATGTAGCTTAGCAGGCCGCAGACGCGTTTCATGAGGTGTGTCCGGACCCCGCCCGATTGGTTGCGCACGTGTCTAGTATTTTGGTATGATTGCTGAGGTCCCCAGGGAGGTTGACACCGAAACCTGCTCACAGGTCATAATGTCAAACCGATATTCCTTATGCTAACCTAAAAGGAAGTTGTTTTGTCTGGCTTAATCCAAAATAATATGCGTCATAGTTTTAGGTTTACAAGATAAATTTTGAGTTCCAGTTAGTTTATTCCCTTTCGAACACTTCGGTCGTTTGTAGCCTATGTGGCCCCCACAGGGTTCCGACATTCCCTGAGAGTTTAACGTCGGATTACCTAATTGGAAGCTTGCTAACTTAATTGCCTTAGTATGTGGTGATAAGGTTTTCCTAATAAATTTTATACTTTGTTTGAGTATGATAATTTCACGAGTGAGTTCGATCGATGATTTGGTGCACCATTCTCGCCATAATTCAGCTACTCCGGTATACAAATGCTAGTGGCACACCGCGCGTGTCAGGGCTTGCAATATTCCTCTCTTCAAGCCGTGGCACGTGGGATTGGCCCGTCCATTCGGACGCACTTATAGCGCGTGGCTATAAATGACGCTGGACACACGGAATGATTCTCAACATTTTATTTAAAGTTATATATGCAACACAGTTCAGATACGGGCAGTCAGAGCGTCATACAAACTTTGAATACAGTCGTACCCATTCATCTCGTTGTCTATGTCCGCACAGGGACCGGGGCGGTACGAGCGAGTGCGTTCCCGGAAATACCGGGGCAAAAACTATACCCGAGACGTCCAACGAGAGACGTTAACTAACTCAGCTACAGCTCGGGTTATGTGTTCTGGCGTGCTTCGAAATTCGCTCTCAATAACAGGTAACACGCATTTAGAGGACCGTGCGGGGAGGGGGAGGACTCATTTTTATCGGATAGCTTCTATAGAGAAGGGGCCTCAATCGGGGTACGAATAAAGCATGGATCTACAGTACACGTTAAGACATAGTCGCATCAATCAAACCAACTATGGTACAAGTCATTACACGGTTAAAGACAAATAATTACTTATAAAGCAAGCGAGAGGGTGCTGATGATCATTGCACAACAAGCGAGGTGCCTACATGGCAGTTAGATGTTAAAACTTCGTCCGGCGTGCATTCCTTGTCCTACAAATCCTGCCTAACATCCTTAGCGAGTCCCTCACAACGTTTCGCCTTTAAGACCGATTTTGCGTTAATTGCCAATTACTTTTGTCTCAGTGTTCCCGGTAGTCCGAGCGGGAGCTCGATTGTCCCTAGTCCGTAAAATTCGAGTAGCGTTAGCTAGTGACGGTGGGGGCGGATTTTGGTGGTGGGGCAACAGTTGAACTACATTATACAAGCAGGACATACAGCTGCTATTACATTGAAGGGCAGCCCCTAGTCGTTATTTCGACAGCCTAAATAGCTGGGGGGTGGGGCACGGGCAAATGCCGTCTATGATGGTTTCCTAGGCGGTCAATGCCGCTTTTCTAACGGTTTTGACGGTTTTTCACCGCTATCCCAGAGTAAGGACTGGGTTTTCACTCTGGGGTGCGTTTGAGCATTGACCTAAAGGGGTACGGGGCGCTCTGGAAGTCAGCCCTTATTTCGGCGATTGCTGTATGTTTGTCAAGATACATGTAAAAGTGTAGAAAATCGTGGGGGAAGTGAGACGTCCAACGACGGGCGTCGATTCAACCTATAAAGCGCAAGATCGAACCACTATAAACTAAATTTGTTTTTATGAATGGTCTGTCACTGTTACATCTGGGGAAAATAAACCCCCATGTTCTCGGTTTTCCTCCTAACTTGCAGCATTCGATCCGGAACAGCAATCGCTAGTCCCCTTCCGCGAGACGGAAGATGTATGCGCGGGTCCTCCAGTCGTCGAATCCCATTCCAAACTCGAAGAACAAAAAGCACGAGAAAGCGAAAAATATGATGAAACTGTACTACAAAACTCAAGCGTCGGAGCCGGTCAGTAGAGTCGACCGAACTCCGCGCTGCCGAAGTCGAACTGATTCCAAGAGTCGACGCGGCAGTCGTTGCCTCAAATTTTTCGCCCATATTGTAGGATGGCGATTTTGTCGCCATCCAATCGCCGATGATTTCTTGACGCCCACTTTTTCCAGTTCAAACCCGGGCGCCCAATCGGAAAATTCCCCAAATTTTATTTTTGACAGGTATCGTAAACCCCGGATCCCCTTTAGAGAGAGTCGGCTTCAATCGAAATCGCCGACATCAAATTTCAACCCTCCGAATACTCGGAGGTCAAACATCTGCAAGTTTGACCCGAATTCTAATGAAATGTTGAACCCTATTCCATTGTCAATTTCAAATTCCTGTCAATCAGCTTAAAATTCCTTACCCAAAACCCACCAGTCACGTCTTTAAACCCCTTACCTAACTTAAATAGTCAGTTATTCCCAACTGTCCCACCAAAATGGTTGGATCACCCGTCAAATTCAAATTCAGTGGGTCGTTTTGTGTGTGGGAACAGGTAACAGTTGAAATAAGCTAGAAATCTATTCTTATTTGAGGACAGTCTTGTCTTCATGTCCTCATTCATTAAATTTTGTTGGCTAACTCGTCGGTTTAAGGCTAAATTTATATTGTTCGACGAGTTAGCAGTCCAATCCATTAACTGCGTAAGCCTCCTGAGAGTCCCTCTGGCGGCTAAATCTTACTATTGAATTCATGGGTAAACGTGCAAACATTGCACGTTTTATACATGTTGGTTCGTGAGATAAAGCCAAACATTCCATTCTGACACTTTCTCAGGTGTCTAGACATGGTGTTTTTAAACGTCCCAAAAAGGGGGAACCGATGACGGGAATGGACCCATCTCGAGGTTGAGAGTGCAGCACACTCTCATGTACCCATAACTGTCAAAGGGGCCCTAGTCGGGGACCTCAGGAACCCACGGGAGGCCCTAAACACACCGCCGTCCTGCCTAATCGTTCGTGTCCAATCCGGCTGTAAAACTTATAAATTTAACGTCGTTTTGTATTTCCTGTCCTCGTTCGTTCTGTTTTTTGTCATGTCCCCGTATATAAGTTCATATATACATATTTATATCCATATATACACATACATATACTCATGAACACATAAACACACAACACAAACGAGACACACGGGCGACCTGAGCTACCGAAAGGTCGCTCAAGTTCACATCGGAAATACACAGAATAACAACAACCACAACAATAGCAACAACAACAACAACAACAACAACTACGACACAGCCACGACAACAACAGCGACAACCGACCAAATAAGTTGGTAAGAGAGAGAGAGAGAGAGAAAAGAAAACGAGGACACGGAGAGGAAAAAGAAAGGGCACGGGCAGGGAAGCGCGGAAAAGGAAACAATTGGGATTTTTCGTGGGGCTGGGGTTAAATTCGGTCCTAGGACGAAGAACGGGGCCGAGTGATACCAAACACGAGGGGGGTAGACGTAGTGGCGGGTCGGGATCCACTTTTGGGATCCGACGTATATAAATATATAGGGTTTTGGCGGGCTTTCCCGCACTAACGGTTGGGCAGAGCGACGCCCGCGGGTATCGCTGAACTTGCCATGAGAGGGCGATTCGAACGAGGGACGATTTCCCGGTCCGAAAGGCAGCGGTTAGAAGAGCACTAAAATCACCACAGATAGAGAAAGTATTGATGCTGGTGGGGGCGCTCTTGCCGGCTGTCCCGAGTTAACACGGCAACGCACAGAGGCCCGCCGGGTATATTTGGAGATGTCTCGACGGGATGAACACAATGAGGGGCGATTTGCCTGTTTTCGCGTTAGTCAGAAATTTTCGGTTGGTTTGTACTCACCTATAATCGGTGTTCCGAACGAGGGGCACTTTAACGGGTTATAGCGGGCTAGCGGGAAGTCGGGCAGAGGCCCACCGTATATCGTTGTATTTACAAAAGCAGGCAAGTTGAATGAGGGGTCGCATGTGCACCTTTAAAGCCAGGGGTCGAGTACGGGATTGGTGCACAACCGACGAAATTTTTATGTCCAATTTTCATAGTATGTTATAAAACAGAAAGATAACTCGTATAACAGCGGGATGATTGGTCAGGTCGAGACCCGCCTGGTCTCGTTAGATGCCCCAGAGGGTATGTTGCTCAGGAACGAGCACAATTCCAATCGATGATTCGGCGGTAAGAAGAGACGTCAGTAACCAGGGCGCTGATCAAGCGATTTTGGGGTTAAAGATGAGGAAACACAGAGATCTCACACCGTAGGCCGATGTTGTGGAAAAAGGAGGATTTGTTCGGTGGGGCCAGAAAAAATGGAAGTACCGGGGCGTGAAAATCAAGCATAGAAACACACATATATATCTCTATATATGCATATATACCTAAGTTGTGTCTACACCGGACCATTGTCGTCGGCCAAACCTAGCGTAAGTTGTAGCTGTTAGTTTACCTTTCACCTATTTGTTCCTAAATATCTCATGAAATCCTCCAACGATTTGCGACATTTTGACCTTATTCGAAAGCCCTAAAAATTCTCTACCGGAAAGTACTCGTGACATTTCCGGGAAATCTCAATCATTGAACGGTTACAGGCCGATGAACGAGCCCGATGCCCGCTGTTTCCGAGTATTCGGAAGCTACCGTAACTCATTTGTTTCAGCTTATCGACGCTACCATTACGCTATATGATGCTCAACCCTGGTGAAATCAATATGATTGGTTTTGATCACTTCCAACCCATAGGACGGCATGAATTGTCAATGCCCTCCTATTCCCGTACGGTCACAGATTTTAAGTTTCAATGGGGAAACAGGGGCTACGGGTCGAGTTCCGTTCAGTTGTCCTACCTTGATGCTACGTAGAGTGTCTCTCCTATTCTTCTTCTGTCTGAATTTAAAACCTTGTCCCAAATAAACTTCTTATGGGCTCACGTGAGCCTGTCCACGATAATGCGCAATTATGAGATAAGACATGCAATGGCAAAAACACACATACATATATATAAACGACACATTGATAGGCAATGATAAGCAATACAATTAGCAAAGACCATGGCACCATGCAACCTATGGAGATCTCGTTCATGTCCTATACAATTGTAGCTGCATTTGGGCACTTATATCAACGAAATCTTGCAAAACGCACGTAACGGACCGGAACGGTCCTGTTACATATGTTCGACGAATCAAGGATACACTAGAAAAAAATAAAATTTTAGCACAAATTTAACCGACGCTTTAGTATTAAAACAGAGACGCCATAGTCGGCAAAATTCTAACTACAGTTAAAATTGTATTTTAACTAATATTACTAGAAAAGCAAAAAAGGCAAAAATAAAATTGAGTAAATACTGCAATGTGTCTGTGCAATGAAAGAAGCAATAATTAACAGCTACATGAAACGAAAATACCTTTGCACTATACGCGTCGGAATTTTAAACGTTCGATATGGCTTAATAGAGTAAAACACGCAACTAAATAAATCTATATTTGCTACAAAAAAGAGTGTTAATGTGTTGCCATTGTTTTCTATAAAGCTCTGATTAACATACATGCCGCCGCCCCGAAACCTGTTCTCGACACAACCGTGTGTGCAAATCTCTTTCACTTCTCATCAAGTTGTGCTACAGTTATTATGCAGCGTTCACAGAGAGTTGTGTGCAGATTGTGGCAAAAATTTTGAAAAGTCTGCCATAGAAACTGTATCAGTTTTAGAAAAACTGCTACAAAGACTGTATCACTTTTGGAAAACTGCTACAAAGACTGTATCACTTTTTGCAAAACTGCTACAGAATATGTGTGACTTTTAGAAAAACTGTTACAGACGCTATATCACTTTTGAAAAAGTGCTACAGAAACTGCGTCACGTTTAGGAAAATTGCTCAAGAATCTGTGTCACTTTCAGTAGATCTGCTACAGAAACTGTGTCACTTTTATAAACACTGTTACAAAGACAGTGTCACGTTTCGAAGAACTTTTTAGAAAAACTGGTTCAGAAAGTGTCACTTTCAGTCCACTCACGAATCCTGGAATATTGAGAATTTAAGAAAGAAAAGATAACCATTTGCCGTAGTAGACAATTTTCAGTTTAATAATGGCAATATCCAAACTAGATATTAGTGTTATTGGCTTCATTTCGCGCACTCATCTATTCATCTTCTATGTAGCCATAAATAGTGCACCGCGATTGTGATTAAGTACGCAGTATTTAAACAGAACCATGGAACCAAAATTAAGCGAAAATATTATAAATATTCAACACTTGGAATTTACCAACTTGATGATGAGACAAGAATCCAGTTTTTATATGACAATGGAATTTGGTTTTTGGATAAGTCATTACAGGGACCCATAACATGTTTCAGGTAATATGCTGGATGTGGGGCACAGCAGTTAAGAATGAATTCTGTGAAGTTTTTGTCAGTATGGATGGAAATTGTTCAACGTCCGACTGCTTAGACGTTTTCGTTAATTTTGGTCCAATAAAGCGCATAGTTCAATAAAATATTTCTGATATTTAATCACCGTTTGTGCGCTGCCTGCCTAGCCACCTTTGTGTTGCCATTGTTAAAGGTTGTATGACTCGCAGAATTGGTCGTGTTCAATAAATCCTATCAGATGAGCATTATACAGCTTAAGGGGAACCACAGATTATGGGGTTGTATATGCATCAAGCCCGAAGCATGTTTCAGGTGATTACACATGAAATCTGTAGATGAAACCATTCTCTCCCCATTTTATCTTCACGAGACTTTAATTCTATTGCAACACAAAATTTTGGTAGTAGATTTTATGAAATGGCTCGAGCATAAGTTGCAATATTTTCGAAACCTTCTACAATTTCATAAAATTATTCAATTTATGCAGCAGTTCTTCTTAAAAGTGCTACAATCTGTGTATCAGTTTTGCTGAAAGAGACACAGTTTCTGTAGTACCCTTTATAAAAGGGATACAGTGTCTATAGCAGTTTTCCTAAAAGTGACACAATTTCTGTCACAGTTTTTCCAAAAGTGACACAGTGTCTGTAACAGCTTTCTTTTCAAAAATTCAGCCACAATAACAACTCACTGTGAACGCTGCATTACATCACAAACAGCGAAATACAAACTCTTCTTCCCTGGCCCAAAAACATCAGGTAACGCTTGGGTACCAATCGCTGTAAAAGTTGCATTATTTCGTCAGCTGACTGCGTGGTATTGACTAGGCTTGAGATTAGCAGCGGCATCATTCCGCTTTCAGCCATCCAGTATCACGATTCTAGTAGCTTATGCACCTACCGACAACATTAGCAAGGAAGAAAAAGACAATTTCTACGAGCAACTAAAAGAACAGTGCCCTCTGATATGTAGAAAAAAATTTCCTCATCGTTTGTGGCGATTTCAACGCCCAGATTAGAACGCGACTCGCACATGAAAAAAGCGCAGTGGGAAAATATTACTCTTTGTCGACGGACAGATAACGGTACTCACCTGATCTCCGCGGTGCATTTCCTTAATCTTAACCTGGTAAAAACAAACATAGAGAACAAGTAGCGCCTCCGACAAAAATAGAAAGCTTTTGGCAGCGAAATACTTTCAGTTTGACCATGTCCTGATCAATGCGTAACTACAATCATCATTCATCGATTGTGGCATATTTGGAGTAAATTGTTGCTCACATATCACAGCATGGTTGTGCCAAAATTAGACTTAAACTCAGCAGAGCTTACTTCCAATTACTAAAAGTCCGTCGGCATTTTCCAGCTGTTTGCAACCCCCTGGTTTGCGCGGAATTCAACGCTGCACTGATTAATAGATTTGCACTGTTAATACAATTAACATCTATTTAAGAATGCTGGAGTTTCCATGCTACAGTTTATTTTCGAAAGATATTAACACTTTATTCAAAGCTTCACTTTGTATTCAAAAGATATCATTAACACTTGATTGAATCATCTCATCTTCGATGTGATTACGGCGTATATTGCGAGCAAAACCAAACAAAATTACAAAAACTAAAACTTAATAAATCACATTAGTTAGAAATTAACTAGCTATAATACAATTTCAGAGTGTAAATATCTAAAATTAATATATAAAAAAAATTTAAAATTTAAACATACGTTTCAAGCTACAAAATTCGTTACACGCTTTGTCGGTTTTAAATAGTCGAATATCTACAGGACATTCATTGTTGCTCTCGTCACATTGTTCGCATTTATCAATTAGGCAGTGCCAGCGAATCGGTGCTGAAATATTTTAACGTATGCAAATTATTTTATAACGCACATCGATAACCAGATTTAACAAACAGTTTGAATATTTCCAATTTTCGTTTTACTACAAATTAAAATTATACAAATATTAAAATAATTTAAACAAATTCACATTATATTTAATTTTCTAAGTCTGAAACATATCTTCCTCTAATCTCGAAAGATTAAGCAATAAGACTTATCAGCAACACGCAAATCTTGTTGTTGGTTATGGTCTAAACAAGTGTCTAACAAGCTATTAAGACTGAAAACTAGTATCGAAGATAGATTGAGAACATTTTACACAGTTTGAAAACATGTTATAAACGTTACGCGGTTTAAAAATTAGTACATGTGTTTGATGACATATTGCACAACGTAGAAGTTAATAAAAAGACTTCTAACGATATAGATTTTCACTGAAAGTTATTCGTTTCACCATAAGCGTGGAAATACGAATTCTAGGCATTTATCGTGTACCCATTTTAGTAAACAAGTCAATGCAGTGATTTTGTTTATCAAGTATTTCATTATGATTTTCATTCTTTCAATCCCATTCAACCAAGGTTCTCCATTAATTGCGCCCTAAGAGAAATGTTCAGTGGCCTGGTCTCAAACCATAACCAATCTCTTGAAAACCTGCTACAAAAATGAAATTACCTAGTGGGTTACATATCTAAAATTTATTGAGAATTAATTTTTACAGTGCCTATTGATCTTAAAATAATTAAAAGCAATCCACAAAACTATAATATATAATAATTAGAAAAACCTCTTAAAAATTGCGGAGATTTTACGTATCCGGTTTATCAATACTCTAATTTAGCTAAATTTTATTGCAACCGCTACACCTAAAACTCTGATTGATGGCAATGGTAAAAAACAATTTCTATGGCATAATATCCGTTCGATCGTCCGTCTATTAGTGTTCTAAGCATTTTAGTTTATCTGTCTTCTGTGTTAATCATGTGTTAAGATAAAACAACGTTCTGTATATATAAAATAAGCCAGATTTTGCTGTCCTCCGAGATAACTTAATAATAAATCAACCGAATTGGTACAAATCTTGTGGCATTATGTAATAAATTTACGGCGTCCACTCCGTCATATTAAACACACCTTCCATGACCAAACCAGTATGTCGAAATACCATATAGGGGTAGAATCTACACAAACCTTCGTTGTTTTACTGTTTATTAAAAAGGGTATTGCTACGTCAATCATGATTATAGTAGTGATATTATTGTATTGTTAAAACTATATATCTGCAGTTCTTGTTTTCCATAGGCAAAAGTTAATTAAATCCTAGTTTTACACCAAAATCAGGCCGAATTGTGAATTGTGTTGCTTCCGTAGATAATAAGGCAAACAGATAAAAAATATTTTCAAGGTACAGGCGACCTAGAAATATCATGAAGCTGACCACATTAGCGCTAATTCAATGAGGCTAGAAAAACAACCAATTTTAAGTAAAAATGGCGCCAAAGATTTTTGTTTTCGCAACGGTTTGATGATGGTGGAAGCTATTCGATTTAAATTTTGACAGTGGATGAACGCTACTGTGTATGTACTATATCCATCGATAATTTACTAACTTTGTTAAAACATTGGAAGGAATATTTTCGACCAAGATTAGGGTATCTATCGCTGTTATAATTTGTGGTTTTGGAATAGTTGGCCCTATTTAGCTCAAGTTTTACTGTGTTTGTGTTGGTGCTGTGAAAGCCGGATACCGTTCAGTTTTACTCCAAGGCACACATAGGAAAACCAAATAAAGCGTAAAAATATTTGCAAACGATATTAGGCCAAACATTGTTGTTATTGCATGTATTTTTTGCAAGCAATACTCAAATTTTTAGAAGTGTAGCCTCGAATGATTCAAATTCAACAATTGAGGTTTTTATTTATGCGCTTAAGTGTTTTTTTCTGATCCACAAACTGTATCTGATTTGAAGCTACGGTATTTTATTCCAAGCTTACGCAATTCTTGAGCATAACAATGATTGAGCAAAGGCAGCAACGCCAGACCTCTTCTTATTTCTATTCTTTTGTTAAAAATACAACAAACTCTATCCCTGCGCTTAATCTACGGTATTTTATTCCAAGCTTGCGCAATTCTTATGCAAAACTTATTTCCGTTCCTTTCCTAAAATTAAAATAAACTCTATCCTTACGCTTAATCTACGGTATTTATTACAAGCATGCACAATTCCAGAGCATAACAATGATTGAGCATAGTCAGCAACGCAAGCCCACTTCTTATTTCTATTCCTTTACTAAAAATACAACAAATTCTATCCCTGCGCTTAATCTACGGTATTAATTCCAAGCTTATGCTATTTCTGAGCATAAATTTTTTGGGCAAAGTCAGCATCTCAGACCTCTTCCGATTTCTGTTCCTTTGTTAAAAATGCATCAAAACGATTCTGAAGGTTGAAAACAAAATCTATTGCGTTGTTATAAAAAAACAAAATTACTTATGCACTCACATTGTTCTTGATCATCGGCGCCATACGATGGTAAACCTAGAACCGCAGCAAACGCTAGATATGAAAGTACAACCATTCCAACGCCCATTGCGAAATAACCAATAACAATTTTAGCTTTATCGCAATGTACAATACGATTACTACCGTCAACAGTTGCGGTGGTATTATAAATGATTTTCAATTGATCAGCATCGATTTGCGATATAGTCGTCAGATTGTCAATATCACTATTGTGTTCAGTCGTCATTTGAACCAGAACAAAATGATTACTGAAATACCATATAGGAAAGCATAAACACAGCAGCAGTATTATCGAAAGAAATTTTAAATTTGTCTATATATTTTATAAATTATCATATAATGTAAACAATCGACAAACAGACGCCTGTTTTGTTGAGCATCATGTAAATCTGAATAATATTTAGTAATAAATTCTAAATCCCTGCTATAACGAATCATGAATTTGACTATTCACTCAAGATTATGCAGTTTTCCTTAACATTGCTTCGACGTGAGGTTTTCCAGAAGTTTGAAGATTGTAAAAAAGTTAAATTTCGAGTAAAACTAATATGAAGTGTGTCTGAATATGAACCTACGGGTTCATAAAAGGGATATAGGGATCATTAAAATTTATACAACCAGAAATTTTGAATTTTGAGGTAATTCCCAGCTCTCGGCAAATTGCTAAGTGAACACAATTTTGCAACACCCACAAATTTTCATTTATGGGTTTTCATGAGCAGCCGGGAAAATTGTATGAATGGTAATATCTTTTTTCATTTATAAAGTAGATCATAGATGAACTTTGGACAATTTCGTTAAGCTGTGTGCAGCGTTATTGTTACGTGAGTACTTGAATCAATTTCAGTTGTCGAATCAAGTGTACTCCGATATTAAATGTCATCTACGAAACCGAGTCGACCGGTTTCTTATTTTGTGCAAAGATAATTTGGATCAAATTGTTTCTGGTCCAAGGCAGTTCCATTTTTTAACACTATTACAAAACCAACTACGTGTAATGCGGTCATAAGCAGAATTATTTCAATACCAACTGCATGTAATGTAGTCATAAGCAGAATTATTTCAATACCAACTACATGTAATGCGGTCATAAGCAGAATTATTTCAATACCAACTACATGTAATGCCGTCATAATGCATCATTTACGATAAGATGCGTATGCGTGGTCCTAATTATGTCACGCGTTCAACTGAACTAGCTACTATGTCACGCAGATAGTCCAGGTGGACTATCAAATTTTTAAACAGCTTAGCTAGGCCATACATTTGTCACTGATAGTCGAGCTGGACTATGTATTTGTCACGCAGCGTTAAACTGACATTTTGTAATCTGTAAGCCAACTATGTAGGACCCCGCGAAATCTTCAATTTAATATTTTCGTGAAAACCGTCGCTGACGAGGAAACAGTTTTTGATATTTTTACGATATTTTTTGCTCATCAAGAAATAATATAAAATTAAGACTACAATGAATTAAATAGCTTAATTTATTAAGCCCAGAATCATTTTATATCGTGCCATTACTTTTTGGAACATACATGCTGAATCTTTGACGTCTCAGGGGGTAGTCGGGTTCGGCTGGGGTAGGTTTTCTCTGGGGGAGGTCCGCAACGGGAGTCTGCTGAAACAAGTTTACGACCTGCCCACCGCCCCATGAACAACGTTATATAGTGTCATTACTTTTTGGAACATACATGCTGAATCTTTGACGTCTCAGGGCAGTCGGGGTCGGCGGGGTAGGTCGTTTCTGGGGGAGGTCCACCAGGGGTCTGCTAAAACGATTTCACGACCTGCCCACCGCCCCATGAATCATGTTACATAGTGTCATTCCTTTTTGGAAAATACATGCTGAAGCTTTGAGGTCTCAGGGGATAGTCGGCGTCGGCGGGGTACGCGCGGTTTATTGAGCACTTCGTGGTGTCTTTCGGCAGCAGGCACTGTCATCAAAACGCCTAAATTGTTTAAGAGTGTGGATAACTATTTATTTACAGGACGCTATCTAGAAGGCTGTGTTATGGCAAAGATCATGGGACGGGGATGTGACTAATTTCGCAATATCCTTAAGCGGGAAACCTTTCGCCTAAGATGGTTGGGCGAAAGTAAGGTTGGTGACGAAAGATGGGCAATTCTTATAGGTGTAGCCTGGAAGAGGTACTCCAGTGTCAGACTTAACAAGCTATCTACAGAATATCTAACCTAGAAAGCCTCTGATATATTTTTACAATTTGCGAGCTTCACGGGTCCGTAAAATTCATTGAATAGATAGCTACAGACATAGTTGCGGTGGATAAGCCTCCAACTATCGTTGGAACCCGCGGACTGAAAATTTTTGAACTGTGCGCACCACTGGGAAACGGAGTGAGCGTGGCTTTTTCTATATGTCGTCGTTATTACAATCCCCTGTAACAGGGGTGTTGTGTTTGATGTTTATACCACCCTAATTTACCTCTGATACCTTTGAAGCCTAATGATGCTCATCTGAAAGCAGTGGCAACACCAGAAAATACGAACGTAAGAGACACCCAGAGATTGTGGGGATTAACTTAAATGGAGCCCTGACGATAGCATGTTGAAAAAATATAGTTTCAGTTCCAAACTGGGATAGTCTCACCAATATCAAGCTGGAGGGGATTTTGTCATTCCCTCACGAAACACATCTGAACCATTAACACATGAAACCTATCTGAAACACATTAAGCTACATGACATATTTTTCCTGTCACAAAACCTATAATAGCGTATTTGAAGGTGCAGAACACAATAACTGTTAGGACATGCAAAATACTTCGAAGACGCTTTGTTACTATTTGCGACATTTGGGCATGCGACAATGCGGCGGCCGAGACACTTGTGTTTACTGTTGGGCGTCCGCCACAGGTGATGATTAGCGACACTTGGGTGTTCCTGACTTCTCGGAGGCACCCGTTTGGACATCAATTCAAAATACAAGGAGAAAATTCAGATGGCGGAAATTCTGGAAAGAGGGGGCAAAATCAGTTTACTGACACAAATAAAATAAAAAAATTGCTAGAAAATCCACCTATCACTGAGCTTTACCACTGCAAAACAAAACGACACAAAACAGAATAAAAATAGGTAATAATTAGCTAATTATATAAAGCTAAATCAGTGGCTAACCAAATTTTAACAAAAATTTTCGAGCACTGCGTGACATCTGAAATAATCGCACCGCACATAACAAAGAAGTCATTATATTCAGTTAATAGGCTTTTGCGGCACTATTCAATAAAATTCAAATACAAGAACTGGTGTTACTAAATAAATGACATTATATATACAGTCAAACTAGGCCCTTTGTTTGTCACATACAGTCCAGCTGAACCCTAGGTTAGTCACAAATAGCTTAGCTAGGCTGTCGATTTGTACCAAAATTGTCGGGCTGGTCCATAGTTCACCTGAACTAGCCCAATCGAACGCGTGACGTAATTCGGACCACGCGCACGCATCTCATCGTAAATGATGTATAAGCAGAATTATTTCTAACTTGATTGCGACATGCGATCTCTATAAAGATAACAATTGTGTGGTCTGATTCTCACAGCGCTTTTTTATGATAACAAAGCCAGGACTTTACTAGGTGCTTAATTTTAAGCGCGAAAAAATGTCACAATATCGCAGCTGTGACATGAATATGTATCAGTAATAATAAATACATTTGATTGATGGCGCTGGCTATTGTTAGGATGAAATTATTAAAATTGTACATTCCAGGACGCATAAGTCAATCCTAGTCAAATCCAATGTAAAATACCCTGGCTGCCCAGTGCAAAGCATGCATTCTCAATATGGTATGTGAAACCACTCATTGTTGTATCAAATATTCTAAAATTTTACTAGAATTACCCATTGACTGATACTGTTAGAAAATAGATATTTATAGTTAAGTACTATTCGAAATCTGGTTCATTCATTCTGTGTTCAAAATGTGCGGTATACAGACGATTCAGAACATAATAAAATTTTATAAATATCAGATGCTTATAGTGAAAAAATTTTGGTCTTCGAACAAAGGCTGACAAAACAGACTTGAAAGTTTGAAATATAGAAGCCTTTTTGTTACATAGATTTGAACAAAGTTAATATTTTTTTTCAAAATTAAGCCTTTACTGTTTTAGCAACTTTGACTTTATTGTTTCTTTGCTTTATAATAGGATCGTTGAGCTAGAACCATTAGTTTAAATATAAATTCATAAATTATTTATTGCCTTTATAAGTAAAATCACTCTTTATATATTATTTTTATATATTATTTTCCGGTGCGCGTAAAATATGAAACCGGGATGAATTCAGTTATTGTTTACATATGATTTAAGATGTGTACGCTAATGTTTGGTGAGAAAAGCTAAAAAGTCTAAAGGATGCGATAGCCTAAGTGAAGTTGTAAGACATCAGCAAGATCAGCTGAGCAGCTAATGTGATATTCGAGATAAGTGAAACTCTTTCAGTGGAAAATACAAACTGCATGTGTATGCTGCTAAAATGTGATAATATTTCTATTTTACACGTCACATAAACCAAATTCTGTCTGTGAATCAAATTCAGAAAAACTGCAAAAACATAAAAATACACTAACGTTCTGCAAAATTATTGCAGACTATTATAGCCTTAATAAGCTTTCGTGGGCTCCTAAATCCTATTCACATGGCAGTTGTCAATTTTCTGACGCAGTTAGAAGAGTTATATTCCTAAGTAGTCAGCACTTCATGTAGTCTAAGCGATCATAACTGTCAATTTTAGGTCCAAGAATCACATAAAGGCTTCCAAAAGTCAGATCCCCTTAAGATCTCCTTATACAGTATCCTTATACGTACGCTCTTTCTTAGCCACTCCGCTGAGTTGCGGACAATTATGACCTAAACTGGATGTCTTGACCTCCCAATGCCATCCATCAAAGCGCTAACGAATGTATATGACATATATGACGACCACATAAATACGTCTTTGACGCTTTAATTTCCTCTATGTGTTAAGTTGATAAAGTATAGGTCAAATGTCTACTGCATCAGGCTACAAGAACTACGAAATAGAGCGAAATCAGTAAACGCAGATACGTTAGATGATAGTATAAATCATAACGCGATTTTTGTGTGATAAAGCTATTTAAATCTTTATCCTTCTTGTAAAGGAAAGCGTTGCCGGAATCATGCTGTATTTTCTAGAAAATGTACCCTTCGGTTTATATACAGGTTACCATTTTAGCCAAGTCGAATTATCACTATAGTCTATAGCAATAAAATTTACATAGATCTGAAATATAAAGTTGTAGCTAATTGCGCTTGCGTTCAATGGAATAACACTTTTAATAGCTAGCTGCCTCAGGCGAACTGTACTTTAAAAAATTGAGACTAATAGAAACATGAATATAAAAGCAAAGCTACAGCAATATAAAAGCAAAATTTGGGTTCTTCCAACTTTTCCTGGAATATGATGTTATTCAAAGCATAGCTTGATAACTTTCAAATATATAGTTAATTGTTTTACTTAAAGGCGCTTAATCTTAGATGCATAAATGGATAATGCGGCGTTCATGTTATAATGTGCTCAACGTGTGGAACCTATGTACACCACACAGTATCAGGCACACTGTCGACAGCAGGGAGTCTTAGACACCTCTATGTTTTTTATAAATTTTTTCAAGGGTAGTAAGCTAACTAGAGGTATTGCCAGTTTTCAACAGTGTCAAGCACTCGGAGCGTTCTTGTAGTTTTATTGACAATGTGCGGCATTATTTTATCAACGTCATATGGCCTATATACAAATATTCAGAATTAAAAAAACAGCACAGTTCACTAATAAACAGCATTATCTACAGACGGTGTCCGTCACAGTTAATTCGCGCCAAATTGGTAGCTAAGGTTGTGTGCGATACTGTAAAGAAAATATGTAGTAGCTAAGGGCGTGCCGTACACTCTCGGAAATGTTAATAATATGGGTGTCACCCTGACTGTCTATATCTATACGGTTCAGTTGCGACTACAGGGGAACAAAAGTTCCAAAAAACGGGGACATTATAATGTGAACGCGGCATAATTTAAAATATAAAAATATATAGATGTGTCAGAACAAGATATTTCTCAACACTTTTATGGATAATGCGTTTTCAAAAGCATCTCACATGATAGTGGTGTATAAGATATTTGAATCAACATTATGATTATGATCATACGTGGCGGCAGGTGGTAGGGGGGTAACGCCCCTGAGGTCCGGACCCCCTCGTGGGGGACATTGAATGTCTGGTATGGTCCACGGTGTCCATGCAAAATAATGCCGTGTCTGCTTCGAATATGAGGAATCTTCTTAAAGGCAAATGTGTATGGTTTTGTTTGGCGAATTTATGTAAACAGAAACTGCCAGCTGCCAGTAAACAAAAACTTTACATTTTACACGATTCTCAGAATTAAACATGCTCAGAATGCGATCTACACTTCTCAGAATCGGAAACCCTGAAGGGGGGGTGCGGACCCCAAAAAACTCCGCCTCGACCAGTTTTGAGGCCGGATTCTAGTGCAGAAACTGAACTCTTAGGCGAAAAATATGGCTGCTAGGACCAAAAAAAGGTTCTCACGACCAACACCCGCCCTAGGAAAATTTGGCCGGCCAGGGGGGTTATCCCCCCCGGGATGGCCGCGACCCCCCGCCCCCGTGGGGGGCCTCTACCCCTGGCATGACCGACCGCCGCCATGTATGATTATGATGATGAACATTGTTTCAGATACACAGTGCTTCAATTATATACGTAAACGACATTAGCACAGTGTTTATATTTTAGCAAAACTTTGAGTTGGGTTGACTTTGTTTTAGCCTTTTGTCAGACTATGAATTATCTGCTATTATGCTATGACACATCTGTGCGTCCGCGCCAAGATACCCAAATCAGATGTGCGCCGTGTAGCTAATTTCCCTCCACCTCCACCATTTATGCCTGCTTTGACGCGTATCTCTTATAAAAATAAATGTCTATGGCTAAGCAAAATTCGATGTTGTCGCATTTTTACACACACAAGTGCTTATGCGGCGATCACGTTATAACATCCCCAACGTTTGGAACCTATATAGCCGATACAGAGTCAGGCACACCGTCGACAACAGGGTGTCGTAGACAGCCCTATGATTTTTAGAAACATTTTCAAGAGTAGCAAGCTAGTGATATTGCCACTTTTAAACTGTGTCAAGCACACCGTGTTTTCTTTGTGATATTAATAACGGTGTGCGGCATGATCTTGTCATAGGTTATGGGCATATGGCTTTGATAGAAAATATTAGATAAAAAATTGAAAGAGAACTGTCTAAAAATGGTACCCCCGTTAATGTTAATTCGCTCAAAATTGGTAGCTAAGGGTGTGTTCGGCGCCGTACACATAACAAATAGTAGCTAAGGGTGTGTCAGATATCGTCAAAAATTTCTTTACGGTATGGGTGTGATCCACACTGTCTACAGGAAGACAAAAGTTTCAAACAGCGGGGACATTTTAACGTGGACGCCGGATAAATTGTTAGTCAGCTGTAATCAAACGAGCATGGTTGGCAAATTTTTTTGACATTTTGTCCTAAATCTTTAAATAGGTATTGTCTTTATTGCACAACTGAACTCGGCAGGCTAGTACCGTGAAAAGTTCAATTTAATCCTGACAACCGTACAAACGTAATGGATATTGACGAATAGGTTAGCGCAGAGAACCTATTGCTCACATATATACCAATATTTCACAGCAAACAGTCTATTGTTTGCGCAGTGTGAAAATCCGAGTCGTAAAACGGCAAGAATTGAGTTTATTTCTGTTTAAAAAGCAGTTAGAACATCACCATTTTTCCAAAGAGGCAACATCCTAAAACGACAAGAATTGAGCTTGTTTCTGTCTAAAAAGCAGTTATAACATCACCATTTTCTTCCAAAGAGGCAACGCTTTGACAGACTAAGTATGAATTCTACCAAATACATGTAAATTACGAAAATTTGACCACTATCAGCTCGGTTAAGCCATTCATAGACTTTGACTTATTTGTTTTTAACCAAAATATGGATTATTAAACCATTGAATTCGCGAACGAGTGGTTTCTGATGTTTCTGGAGCACACAATTAACAAGCATTATGTATATTTATAAAAAATAAGCACTCCTGATTTTATTTTAACAAAAATTTACTTTACTGAACCAAGAGTTCATTAAGGTATTTCGGCGGAAGAGTATATCACTCAGTGCTACTCATGTAATTGGTTATCTGATAATGTGGTTGTTTTTCGGCGTACCCATCAAGAATTCCAGGGGGATACCCCTAGGTCTTTTGGGTATACCCTCCCCCTCAAACTTTCTTGGGGGAGCAGCTATCAGCTCACCAATAAAACCAATCAGATTCGACCAAAAATCGAAGCTACCGGCTATTACTACTCCTGCTGTAGGTTGTGTGCAACCAGACAATATGAACTCATGACTAAAACTGAGTAAATGTATCTAATGCTACAAATTCCAAATCGGAGTGGGTTTACACTTGTGATATATTTTCAAGCTATTAATACATCTCATACAAAAAATTTAAGATGGTAGTGCTAAGTATATAAATTGCGGCCAATGTAACCTTTAGGGGCGGAAGTGAAATGCATGCCATGCCGTTCTCGATATACTAAGCCTAAGCCTTAGTCTTAGCCTAAGCTAAGGTCCCTATATGAGCCATGTACTAAGCCTAAGCCTAAGTCGGGGGGCTGCCGCCCCCCGAACCCCCCGCTCTAAGCTGTTCTTTTTTCTAACGTTATAACGTCCGGCCCCTAAAGGTGACATGGGCCTAAATTGCAAACTAGTCGAACACCATAGTATGTGTTGTATTACCATCATATCGTGTCATGTATTATTTCATTATCATGTGTTAAGGCGTCTTAGTAACATCACGTATTCACATGTGAGATGATGAACATATCACGCAATAATTCCCAACATGATGACGATGATGATCTTCCATTTTTCTTCTTTTTCTTGAGTGTTTGTCCCGCACAATGGCAGAGTCTGTTATTCTTGATTTTTGGCGCCATATTTCGCGGTTGTAGGCTTGGTCGGGATGACGATGATGATATTTTATATATATACATTTGGAGTTGCTAAATTTTTAGCATCCAGTAATTGGAAAACGAATTGTGCATTTTTCTTACACTAAGTTTGTTTAAGGTTCCAATGTTTTTTCATATTGTGTATACTAGTTTATCGCCCATGATTTAAGTCTAAACATCGTAATCTGTTTTGTTATCGCCAGTAGCTTCGTGATAAGAGAGCCGATTTTTCTCAAATTTTGGCAGGCTTACAATTTTGTACGATGCATGCATCGGTAATTATTAATATCATTGAATTAACAGGTTCCATGAACAAACCCGAGTTTAACTTCTTTGTACACAATTTTGTAGTTACTTGCTGTATCGTGAAAACATATGATCTTTTTTTATTACAGATTTCACATATCCGATAATTAATGTTACTATCAATCCGGGAATTAATCTGCTAGGGAAGATGAGAAAATATAGTGTTTTGTGTGAATATCGGTGTAAATTCAACGGTAGCACAAAATGATTGGTGAATCTGGCTCAAATTTAAATGTATATTTATATATATTATTGTCTATGCCAATCTAAAGTGCAATAGTCTTTACTGCTAGAATAAGTATATTACCAGCCACCGTTTGGCTTTTAGGAAAACTAAATTCAAGAAAAATAGACGATTTTGTACCACATCAGCAGCTTTATAGGAAAGAATAATCTGTTATGCTATTTTGTCGCACAGATGTTGTTGTCATCTAGTTGTGCCTTTTACTACTTTTAGCAATTATTTTAAAGCTGAAGCTTTTCAGTTCACATTATTGCCTCATTTGTTTAAGTGTCGTTAAAATTCACATTTCACGATAGTTGGGAATTCGTTGACAGAGGCGTTTAGTATTGCATATATGTGTATTTATTCCTATGCCAAACTTAAGCGCAAAAGTCTTTATTGCTGACATACATAACGTATACCTTCAGTATATATTTACAATTATAGTATTTGTAGAACCTTATAAAGTGGTAATTGTAATTTTTTAGAAGTAACGTTCAAATAAAGATGCCGATGATGGTACGTCACAACAAATTTCGCCACATCAAAAGTTACGACATCGTAAAACGTTCGGGCTCAAAGTTCTTCGTAATAACGATTGCCAGTCGAAAAATACTACGGATTTATACCGTCTTTCTGTTGATTGTTCTCGTAACATCGATGTTTCTTCTGGCGCAATCATTGAGAATCAGGTTAGCCCATAGCATACGTGCCCATAGGGGTAGGGGTTACCCCTGAGGCTGCGACCACCAGAGGAATCCGAAACCCTCTCTGCCTGACAGGTCCTCCTAGCGCCAATGGAGGTGCCGAACACAGGTATTTTTTGCCTTTTCGAAAAGGTCGCACCCTAACCTGGGGCCCAGGCTAACCCTGGAAATTCGGACATGTCCATGCAAAGTCTATAGGTTATATACACTTAAACAACGATTCTCATGGTGGACGAGGAACTGCCGCTTGAAAATAGATACTATCCCGGAACAGAGAGGCATTTTGATTCCGTGGATTTCACGCTGCCGAATGAGATATTATTTCACCATTAACAATAAGTTTCGTGCTAGCAAGTTAATTATTTTTGTGTCCGGATCGTTACTTTTATAAATTTTATCGGTAGTATTCCATGTTTATGTACGTTAGATATAAAAATTTATATTTTTTGACTTTTTACGTATTTCTTGCAAATATTTGTTCAGTGAAAATGAAATAGCAAACTAAACTTGTGTAAACTTGTTTACGATTACATAGTATTTAGAGGTTTACAGGAGTTTACTCGATATATCATTTTCACGATCCAGAATTCTAAACAATCGGGTACCACCTGGTACCGATATCGATATTCAGTTTCTAAATTTACAATACTTATTAATCAGGGTATTTTTGAATTGGAATAACCTATTATTATTACTATTAAATTTCAGAGATATCATCGACTTGGCATCAATGGTTTCACATAGCAATCCCATAAAGTCAGTCAAATATAGTCTTCCAGTCTTCCAGAAGTATGCGACTACGTAAAGACGACAATTTCCGAGTACATCAAGTCTGGAGCAGCGAAAACTATATGGTCTCAGATAATGTTAATAAATTGGAATGACGTGTTATTATTGTATCTATTAAATTTCAGGGATATCAACGACATGGCATCGGTGGTGTCACAAAAAAATCCTGTGAAGTCAACAATATTACGTCTTCGAGAAGTAGGCGACTGCGTTCGGACGACAATTGCCGAGCACATCGAGTCTGGAGCGGTGAAAACGATATGGTCCCAGATTACGACGTTAATAAATTCTTGTTCATTGCAAAGTTTTCCAGATGATGTCTCGCCGCTAGATTTAATTCGTATTCGTGAAAAATTATTTGTTAAACTGAAGCATTCAAGCAAGATACGAAACAAACATTCAGAGTTTTCAGGATATTCGAGTAATAACTGTGTATCAGTGACGTTAGGTATTGGCGATGAGTACTATTTTGAAGAATTACTCAAATCCATGTATCCACAATGCGAGTTTTACGGAGCCGATCCTACGCCTGAGGTAAGCGCCCGGTTTGGTCGTGATTTCGGTACCTACTATCCGCTCGCCGTCGATGCAACTACTACAAGTAACAACCAATTGTCTGTTCTTCAAATCCAACCTGTTCCTGCTTACATCGCTCAGCGTTATCCAACAGTCGGTCTTGATCAATTTTTGGACACAGTCGTACGAAAACCAATGATCCATTTTCTGTCGATGGATGTTGAAGGCAGTGAATATCGTATATTAAAACATTTGTCCTCAAATTCCTCGCGTACGAAAACGATGATATGTCAAATATTGGTCGAATCGCATGGGCCTCTGGTGAAATACGGTGTATCTGGTTTTGAAGAATTCGCTCAAATTTTAGACAATCTAATTAGTAAATCAGATTTTGTGCCTATCGCATCAGTTGTCGGCGGTTGGGGCCATCAGTATTATTTAATATTCAACGCAAATAGTCAACAATGTATTGATACGTTTAGTTTTCCTGTAATACATTAAAAGATAAAAACGCCAAATCATGTTACATATTGCTAACGTAAGTGACATATCAAATACCATGATTTCACATAAAATGTCGAAAAACATTATAAAAGAAATCGACTTTTCGGTTATCTCCTTCAACCCGAAATTGGACAATTTTGAAGATACAGAGGTAGTTTTGTAACCATTCGACTCATCTCAACGGGTTGGTTCAAAAAATTGGCTCATAGGTTAACTACTTAGGCTTAGGCAAATCCTTCGCCTTCGTCTTATCCTAATGCTTTCGTTTACCCGTTAACCAATTCAGATAATTTTACTCAACTCTATCCGACTCAGCTTGGGAATGCGGTCCGAATCATGTATAAAATTAAACATTTAAAGAGGAAAAAATTTAAAATTTTTCACATCGGAACTAAATCATCTTTACGTTTACTATGAACAGGATTAATACTTTTTGATTTCATAAATACATTTAGCTATTGATCCCGCTTTAATTGGGATAGTTTTGCGAGTATTTTTAATTTATTAGCTTTAAAGTTTTATCAAAACATAGAACGTGCAATATTCCAGTTTATTTATCACAGTACTAGCGGTCTACCACGCCTTGGATTTTAATCAGGCGGTAGCGGATTTTGACGACGCGCGTGCCATAAAACCGCTTTGTTTGTTTGTTTGTTTGTTTGTTTGTTTGTGTGTTTGTTTGTTTGTTTGTGTGTTTGTTTGTTTGTTTGTATATTTAATATCCAACACTAGGGATTGAAAAAATCAATTTAGGAAAATCGCACAAAAAAATATAAAATATAAGTCCATCAAGTGCGGCTGCTGCCGATTACATACATAAATTGCTTCTAATAACATACCTATTAAACAATATTTTAGAAATACGATTTCTAAAAATACTTCAAAATAACTTAATTGATCCGAGATTACTAAATTGTTCCAATGTAGCAAGGGTTCGCGTAGCAAGGGTTCGCAATTCGACATCGGGCATTACAAAACAGAATTGTTAGAAGGTCAACTAAAATTACTCAGGTTTTAAGAGATCGCCAACCCGAACGGGTCGCCATTTCGCTCAACATTATTTCAATCTCGCTTTCACGAGATGTGTTCTAATCAACACCAGGCCAGGATAAGGAAATACAAAAGTAGGAGTGTACCGGTGAGTATTCCCGGGGAGCAGATTTTTTAAAATTCTGAGTTTAGCAGGCAGTTTAACGCTAAAAGAATGGCATCCGACATAGGACCCATCCATTAATCTTAAAAATTCATTATGGTTTGTTTTATGTACTTTCAAAATTAAATAACAATAGTTGATATCATTGGTAGCGGTATGTATGCAACACGATAGCTAAAGCTTTCTTTAGTCGTTTTGCAGCGTATATCTTAACACAATTTATAACGCGGATACATACAAAGTCGTGCACAGTTTTTTGACTTATACTAATATGGCGATGGAATATTATATGCCCTAACGTAGTAATAAGTTAACATGTCTTAGCCAAGCTGATAGCTTTGTGGATCGTATTTTAATACCATGTAGTGACATCCCACACTTCTTGATATTTCCTGTCTTCTTGACCTACCAATGTACCTTGGGTATAGCGATCGCGCACTGGCCTCGTGGTCCCTTCAAGGGCCTGCACACCGTGTCAAAGGCGGAACAGTTTTACGACTCACTGAAATTCGAGCTGTTGGCAAGAGAAATGCATTCAAGGTGTCATCATTGGACGGCGATTTTGTAGGCAGTATCGGTACAAAGTCATGATTTCGGGTGATTATATTTGCACATAGCATAACTCATTTGGTAAGAGAAATGCATTCAAATAAATTTTTTCAAACATGTTATATATGTTCCATTTCATGTCATCATAGTACGGCGATTTTGTAAACAGTATCGGTACAAAGACATGATTTCGGGCGATTATATGTGCACATAATTTAGCCTATTTGGTAAGAGAAATACATTCAAATAATTTGTTTTCAAACATGTTATCGATGTTGCTGTCCCCTGTTATCATTGGACAGCCATTTTGTAGACAGTATCGATACAAAGTCATGATTTCGGGCGATTATATGTGCACATAATTTGGCCTATCTGATAAGAGAAATACATTGAAATAATTTTTTCCTAACTTGCTTCATAATTAGGTGTACAAAACAGTTAAACGTAAGAAATATTGAAGCTGTTTTCACTTTACAATCGAGTTGATTAAGCGAAGGTCTGCGTTTCATATTAAAAACAAATTGGTTCCCTTTCTAACAACAAAATTGTTATTAAATTATTTATAGTATATTGATAATTCATGTGGTTGCAAAAATACAATATGAGCAGTTGGATTATGAATCGCTATTTTATTTTAGATTGAATTCGACATAAATGACCTGCGCTTCATGATTTGAACAAAACATAATTCCTAAATTCTTTGCATGGAATTATCCCCAACGATAATATTTATGAAGGTAGTAACTAATTTGATTAATTTGTTACGAAATTTGGAGATATTAATAGACGTTATTTTCAATATGGTTACCTCACGATTTTTTTCGTTGTCGTTTTCAAGGTATATGAAGCGAATTATTTATTAGGAAATGATCAGTTTATACGTATTATAATGTAGAAGATTTGCTGCACCGTAGCTGTTTTAAGCTAATTGGTATTTATGGTATCAGTGGTAGTACTTTAAGGCTATAGGCGGATCTATTGACGGCTCAATGGTTGAGTTGCCCACACCGCAGTTGGGCAAAAATATATTGGAATGTATTTCATTTCTTCAAAATTTTTTTTCTAGCTTTGCTAAGATTTTTATCAATTTTTGCTAATTTTTCGCCAATTTTTGCAAAATTTTATCCGATTGTTGTCAATTTTCACTAAATTTTCCGAACGCTCGGGAAGGGTGCTAAGTTTTCAAAATGGGAGGGAAGGTAAAACATGTCTTGATAAGAAAGTATAACCCTTTACCTACTATGACATATGCTTCCCCGTTATGGATCTTCCCCTTTGTAAGATATGTATATATAATGTTTACACTGATGCAGAAATGCAACGGCTACACAAATTATGAAATCAATGATGTGAGCTTATTGAAATGCCATCAAATAAGTGATCTCAAGTTAAAAATACACTCGATGATGTGGTAACCAAGAGGATGATAAAAAATTTGGAATACTATAAGTTTAGCCTAATCAATTTAGAGCAGTCCAAAATATCATTGACTTTCTGTGCAAGTAAGCCGGCTTTTTTAAAAGAGAAATTATGGAATGTTATTACAATAACACCTAGCTTTATATGTCCTAATAGTCGTTGTCAATGTATCTCTGTCCCCAGATTTTTGTAATCTCGGTTGTAAACTTTTGTGCTCAAATTTAGAAAAAGTTTACTAATAGCATAATTACGTTGACCAAGTAACTATTGAACTGGTTGCGTGTGGTAGCTAATCTCAACACCGTTCAATTTGTCTGCGCGAAACGAAACGAATAACATCCAACACAAAATTTAAACTCGTTTAAGAAGTGAAAAAAAATGATATTTTGTTTGTAATCACTACGACGTATGTTTTAACGCCAGACCACATCACGAATTATTCTCTTGAAAAAAACAATGTATGGATCATTTACACGCTCTAAAAGAAAACACTTTAGCCATCTGTGAACCATAAAATGAAGAAGGCTATAGATTGAAATATAAATTTAGGTAAAGCGCTAAAATTATAACTGATAAGCAGCTTTGAGCTTTTAATTCACAAATGGCTTTACCCTTACAAGGTCGAAAAAATCGTTGATTATAAAATACGGTCATACTGAGTATCACAGAAAATATCATTACTTATTGAATAAAATTGAAATGTTATCAACATTGTTTCAATTCGTTTAGTGTATAGCTCCAACATAGAGCTCATTAATTTTAAAATTGGAATTGTCCTTTTCACTTATGTAAAAAAACTACAACTGGAATAACATTGGAATGAATTACACAAGACGAAGTTAGTTTCCTTTGTTGATATACACACAGTGTCTACTTTTGGGCAGGTCCAATCTTGTATTTTCTTCTCCCACGACATCACATTACACTGATTTCAATTTTAACCTTAAAACTAATATGAATTAATTTTCCTTCCCTGGGGAGACATTCACTCTCCCAGAGGGGCGACTCTTAAAACCACACTTGATTGGACATTTTCTACTATTTTGGGCATGAGGATTCTTAATTTTCTTTATCTGGGCTACCTGGTTCCTATATTCCAAAATCCTAATTTGAAACTAAAATCTGATAATACTCAATATTTTCAACCAAATACCAAGAACAACTCTATTTCCAAAACTTTACCAAGAGGGGGTGGTGGTTATGCTTCCCGAGCGGAATGGCACGCGGCCGCACCTTGGGTAACCACCCCATTTTATTCCTATTTTTGAGACTATTATTTCCTAAATACGGGTTGGAATTCACAAATTTATAAATTTCCTTATTTCTGGTTCACACAACATAACCTTCTCGGATTCCTTAATTCCTCTTGATGGGGTATATTATATTTCATCCCTAGTAGGGCACCTCTATCCTCCACTTGGGTGGGCCCTTACTTACCTCTATTTGGCGATACATTACCTCTATACCATGACACTATACTCCATTTTACCCAAAAAATCAACTTTTTCCTTTTATTTTTAAATATCTTCGGGTTTCATTAGTTGGGGACAACTTCTACCTTACTATGGGACTACATTTCATCTTTTCCCTGGACCAACAACACCCTAATCGTCCCCTAATCCTATGCTTCCTAACCTCTGGCGTTCCATAATTTTAACCATTTCCTTCCAAAATTAAACACCTCAATATTTAATCTTTTCTAAATTTATAAGATTTCTTAAACCGCTAAACTGTTCATTGGGGTCCTAACCTACCATACCTATCCAGAAACCTACCTAATTCCTATGGAGTACCCATTTTCATACTCCTAAACATATTTTCCTAAATACCCTTTTCATACTCTTAAAGTCGCTATAATTTTCCTAAAATTTTACAAACATTACTATTAAATAATAATTATTTAATAAATAAAATTATTTAGCTATCTTTTTCCTGTGATGTAAAATGTTGGCTTTCGGTAATATTTTTGCGCATGCGCGAGTCGCCATCTTTGGAGAGAAACGTCGTATTAGTGTTGTTATATATATACTTGTTGTGTAAAGAGTCATTGTGTTACTTATTGGATTTTTCCTATTATTATTGATATGGTTTTTTTCTTCTTTCCTACGACTACGATTTTCGTTATTTTTTTCGTACGGTCTTGATAATTTTGTCTTATTATACTGTAAGGGGTTTGGTGGTATGAAAATTTCGTTATTAATATTCGGTTACGAATTAAGGGTCACTACTTTATTTTACTCTAATAGTTCTTACGTTGTTTTAACAACCACGTACTCATTGCAATTCTGTAGAGTGTGCTGAAATGGTTTTTCGGTGTTTATAACGCACATAGCATAGTCCCCTTCACATAGTAACCCCATAATGTGAAACTGTAGATCTATTCAGGTAGCGCATACATTTAGGTCCAAACATGGTGACAATACAGGAGGTTGTACCTGTATTTTCTGGATCCTGCCGTGGAGGTGGGATTACTAGGCATAGTAAGACCTATTACAGGGTAAGGCAGACCAGAAAAGGGGCAGCCCATCCCCTAAACGGGAACCTCTGGGTGGGATTGGTCTTTCTCCCTTTCCGGAACCGTTTTTACCACCCGTTGGTACCAGGCCGTCTTCCATGGGCTGCTCTATCGTCGAAGGCTGCAGTGTTGTAAGTATGCTCTAGGGTGGGACATAATTACCGGAATTATGTCTTAGCGCAAGTCTCGCCTAGGGGTTACCCAGCATGCAGGCCGGGGAAATTTTACGCTTAGGGGGCTCGGCGGTTATGGTCCAACAACCACGTTCTATTCGGGGGCATCCTGTGTCACTTGTCCTGTCCACACTAACACAAAAACTTTGTATGATTTTTCAGGTTTTTCCGATTTGCGACTATTACGATTTTCTTAGGTGGTTACGAATTATGATTTATATACTTCTTAATGTACACTCATAAAAACCTATAAAAAATATAAAAATTGTTATGATTTCCTATAAGTTTCGCGTGTGTTCTAGGCTAGTCCTAACGCGGTGTCAATACTTTGTTACTTGTTACTGGATACATTTCTAGTGCATAAGGCTAGACATTGTTAAGTTTTCTTTCTTGTACAGTTTTTCTTGTAATACTATTCTTGCTACTTACTTTTTTTCACAAATTTTCAGCTTAACAACGGGTATTAAAATTTTCCAACGAACTGGTGTTATTGTTAATCAAATCTCAGCCGATTTTCCAATTACTTAGCTTCGCGTGCTCCCCTACAAAGGTGCTGGTCACCTATAGCACCGTAGATATTCTCTCTGGCGCTAGCACTAGCTTGACCTCTAGGAGCTTATTGTTAATTGCTTATATGGCGCTAGGCAACCATCAAACTTATCCCTGTTCCACTACGTTATTAGGTTATAGTGACATTGCAGTACATACCTTTAATTTTTAGGTCACTTGTATATAACAATAGTTTTAAAGTCCTGATGCAATTATTCTGCATTCCTTATTAGTATTATACACGACACAGGTAATAGATTTTACTATTTGGTTATTACTTTAAACGGTATCAAGACATTCCAAAGTGTATTAGTATACAACCTCTAAGCTTTGGACCTGACGGGTTCCAATGCCTTCTCTAGCTCCATACCATGTCTTAACTCGGGCCGCATTGCTGAGTTAAGCCAGAGCTTGGATGCCTTCAGAGCTAATGCAGCTCACTCCTCCCTTAATACTGACAAACTATAAATAAAAGCTAAAAGTAAATGCAAGATTTCTTAAGTATTCCTCTTTCAAAATTTATACGGAAATTTCAATCAGCAGGGGCAATTGATCGTTACGCGAAACATCTTTTGCTAATAAGATTTCTAAATAAAATATTTGTTATTCAAAAAACACCAATTTCGTTCGTTAACATTACTCGATGTCAATCTAAATTCAGCTGTTCACGGGCCTACTCGGGCGCACCGTGACAGTCTAAGCTTTGTCAGAGACTACGGAACAAACTTTTCTTTAAAGAACTCTAGGTTAAGTCCTACATGAGCCTACACGGGCACAGTAGATATTAGAAAAGTATACTGTGAACTATTTCACAAATTCTTGGAATATGCTGCCAACTAGCCACTAAGACCGCTGTAGTTTAAAGATAACTTTTCATGGGTAATA
>JASANE010016254.1:15000-27363 GCA_030248225.1 Trileptium ribeirensis | reverse complement strand
GTCTAGTACGTTATTGTTAGGTGCTTGACACTGTAGCTGGTGCATCTAGTTTTAAACGGGAATATTGTAACGTGAACGCCCCATTATGTCTAAGTCATATTCCTTATTCACCTATATCATTAATTGCAATTACTTGTACAACTTTGCCGTCACAAACGGGAATTGCATAATATATGTGTAGGCGGCTGCGAAATTTCCAGGTTGCAGATAATTGATAAATGTATATGCATTTTACGACAATGTAGGAACTGATGAACGAACTTTGGTTTAGTAATGCTTTTTGGAAATCGATTTTAAGTAATAATGTTTTAAGCACTCACTTTAAGACTACTCGCTCAAGCCAAGTAGTCGGACTCGTCGCCGATGTCAGCTTTTGAAGATGTCTAGCGCAGGCATAGACGTAAAGTAGCGACAACGGGATTGCATGCATTTCACCTAAGCCCCTAAAGTTTTCATTAGCCGGACCCGTTCTGCAGCAGATAAGTTAATATGGTGAACAGTTATTTGAAACACTAAATTTTTTTCACAGTTGAAAACCCTTTACCAAAATTTTACACTTCAGTGCTACCAAATTACATTTTACATTTTTTAAGCGATGCACGGCTCCCCTCGTTGCGGTGATCTGCATACTTTAGCCATATCTGTAAGGTTTTTTGTAGTCGTATCACTGTGACCATGGAGCTAGCGCGACGAGGCTTTGGAAAACCTGTTCCAAAACAGTTGTTTGCCTGAGTTCACATTAGTTGCGTGCATCATTGTTGTTCCTTTGTCAAAATCACAAACCGCATCATTCGCGTCACATTTCTGCCATTGGTATTCTCATTTTAGTGTTTTACGCTACGATGTACGAACGAAATTTCCGGAGGCGACATTTCACAATTTGTCTCGGTTGTCAGTGTTCACCAAATGACGTGCTAAATCGAACAACAATGCTCGCGATGCAAAAACACTATTGCTAATAGCTTTTTCCTGTGTACGCGGTCACAAAAATACAATGCTACTAACGACCGCGAACAGCCCTTACATGTTGCTATGTCACAAATATGTGTTCGCATACACTAGCGAAAATCTTTGTTACCGTAGATTCATCGAGTTTACGATCCCGATCTACTTTGGAAAAAACAACACAAGTGTACGCACCTAAAGTAGACTCACGCATTGTTGGGCACCATTCAGGTTGAAACATTCGTTAGTATTTACTGCAATAATGCGGCGTTCACGTTATAATGTCCCCGCTGTTTGGAACTTTTGTCCCCTTTATCACCTACCTTATTGTGGAGACAGTCAGGGTGACACCCATACTGTAAATTAATTTTAGAGGCCTTATGACTCACCCCTAGCTGCTATATTTTGTCTTTACAGTGTCGCACACACTCTTAGCTACCAATTTGGTGCGAATAAACTGTAACAGACACCATCTGCAGCTAATGTGGTTTATTACTCAACTGTTCTGTGTAGTTTGTTTTAAATTCTCGATATATGTATCTAGACCATCTGAAGGTTGATGAAATAACGCCGCACACTGTCAATAAAACTGCAAGAAGATAGGGTGTGCTTGACACTGTAGAAAATTGGTAATGCCCCTAGCTAGCTACCTTTGAAAAAATTTATTAAAAACATAATGGTGTCTAAAACACCATGTTGTTGACAGTGTGCCAGATACTGTTTGGTATACATAGGTTCCAAACGTTGTTGACATTATAACGTGAATGCCGCATAAAGCGCTATATAATTTTTCTCAGTTGTGTATTTTTGATCTGAACGTGTATCTTTAAAATTTATTTTGTGATTTTATAGTAAGTTAAAAATTTTATAAGTACAGTGAAATTGTGAGCTAAAATACTGAAAATGTGTAAGTGTCGCCCAGTCAAGACACGGATATATTCAGAAAATATGTTTACAGTAAATGGTTAACACAAAATTCTCTAGCCCACAGAAATTGAACTGAGTCGAATTAAGTTACCGTATATGAGAGATTTATCCAACATTGGAGACAATTTATTGATACAGCGTTGGGAACCGAAATATGAAAATAACTGCGTTCTGTAATAAATAGTACTTGCTTGGCCATGTTGTAAAAATGACACCAATAGCGTTTTAAAAACTAAAAATTGTGTTCAAACGCCATACCTTTCCACGCAATTCTTTAGCAATAGGCCCAGGATCATCTTGACTGCGACCGTCGGTAATGACAACAATTAGGTTAGGTCGGTCTGGCCGGTCACCGGATTTTTCAATTAACTCTTTTTCCTTGACATGATTTAGGGCGCGACCAAGGAACGTACTCTGTGCCTGCCATCCAACGCTCGTGATAGCGTCTAAAATTTTTCTTAAACAGCGTCAACTACCAATTCAATTCTATTGGTTTACAAAAAATGTAGATTTTTATTTTCTTCCATGTTGCAGATATGCTTACATAAGCTGCGTCATATCATGTAAAAGAGGCTGTTAAAAAACAATCCTTCATGAACAACTTTTACAAGTCATGTTTTTATGTATTTCGTTGCTGTATTTCAACGGAGATTTTTCTGAGCATTAAAAGCAACATCGGCTAACCGAAAAGAAATTATAGTGCTGTCGTCTTGTCATATCTGGTGTTCATATTTAATGTCGGATGTTGAAACCAAAAATATAATAAGCGTATGAGCGTTCGCTACCTTACCTGAGCCGTTGTTGACCTACTATAATATCGGGTTTCCGAAACTGTTGGACCACCCCACATTGTTTTTGTTGACCCTTCTCACAGCAAAGGCAATAAATTAAGAACGTTTTGAGCATATGATTTTATTCTTGATAATTCACGTAACATTAATAAGTTCAAAAATTTTTATAAAAGGATAAGCCATATGCTGCACAACCGACTGAGGCGTGTATGAAGCGAAAATGGTTTGATTGATTAGACAGAACGCAAATTGAAGCAAGAAATAATTAAACTATTCGTAGGTGAATATACGCATTGTACTCAAAGTCATTGATCAATATTTAGAGTTATATAGCATGCTATTAGTTAGACGAGAACCGGATATTATGAGAATTCTAGAGCTTACGATACTAAGAAGCTAGAATACGGTACTGAGAAGCTATATAACGCCACTGAGAAACTGTAATATTGTTGTACGTAGAGAAAACAATAGTAGTGTCAGAAGCATTGTCTAAATTAGAAACCACACTCAGATCGGGTCAAGTCGGCTAGGGTCAAGTTGAATTTTGTCGTGGTACGCGTCTTGTTGGGCTCTTTCCAATATATGGTTCAACCTAATCGCAATTAACAATCAAAAGTACCAACAACACCAGTAAATATTTGAAGAAGTGCCTGTAAAGGATGCGGTTGCTATGAGGGTGACGTCCTGGTGTTGCTGCCGGCACAGTGTTTGATAAAACATCAGCTAAAACTCACACGCAGTGCCGAGTGCACGAACATTGTGGCCAATAATAATTCCAGTCTTATGATACCAGACCTTTTGATAGTTCTCAGGTTATTGGCTCGAACCGGGCCGGGCCGGGTTGGGTCGGGCCAAATTTATATTTTTCAATCTGATGCAGTCTCTGTTAAAACATACAAATTAGATTATGCATTATTGTGGGTAAAGTATATGAATGGTTATGTTTTTCGCAAGAAGAGCTGCGTTTTATGTAGTTTTTATCATACTTGCCGAAGCATGGGTTCAGGTGGTACACCGCCTGAGGCCTCGGACACCACGAGACCCTTGGCTACCCCTGAAGATACACGCCTACCCTCCCAAGGTAAAAATAGGCTGTAAATTAGCGAAAATATGGCGACATTGGTAAAAATGGATGGTCGACGAAGGGGGAGATGACAGGGAGGTGTTCATCTTTTTTCAGTACCACCTTGAGAACCTCTCTCCCGAGGACCTCTACCCCTAAACCACCTCTACCCGTCCATGCCGGGTACGCCCTCGTTCGAAACCTCGGAGAGTCAGCATGTGTGGCTTTAATAATTGCAGGTACATTTGTGTGGTTGGTTGAAACACCAAGCAAATATTCATCAAAATTTCGCTCCAACGCGTGATCAAACATTTGCTGGGTAACGAAATTGCTTTTCTTCTGAGCCGAACAGATCTGTATTTTTTAATTATTTGCAATATCGGTACTTATTTAGAAGCTTGGTCCGTTACTTTGGCGATTAAAATACTTTAATAATATCGTAAATAACAAATATTATATAGCATCAAACTAACCAAGCAATGATGAATTACGCAAAACCTCGAGAGCCTCCCCCGAGGACCTGTACACCTGAGACGACCTCCCCTCGTCGACACCGGCTTCCACACCATCTGAGATCTCAGAGCGTCAGCATGTGTGGCTTTTTGTAATAGCAGAAACATTTGCGTGGTTGCTTGAAACACAGAGCAAATATTTATCAAAAGTTGCGCTCTAAGCCGTGATCAAGCAGCTGCTGGGTAACGATATTGATTTTTGAGCTGTCAAAATCTGTATTTTTTAGTTATTTGCGATAACTGTACTTATTTATACGTTTAATTCGTTATTTTGACAACTAACAAACGTTTCAATAACACTGTTTAAATAACAAATACTATATAGCATAATACTAACCAAGTAATTTAGGTCTGGTTTGATGTGAATTAAGCGAAAACTCAGTTGCAGGAAATGTAGAAAATTGAACAAGGCCAACATGGGTATCTGAATCGTCGTCCGGAACAGATGTTTGCACTGAAATTGAAATTAAAGATTCTTTGTGTCAACTGTGCTAACTTCGATTTAGTTACATAGGAAATTTATTATACACAAGCACTAACATACAAAATATGTATCACTGGAAATGTTGAAATGTGATTGCGCGGAGCGAAGCGAAGCGTTTTTATTTTCTGTCTGGGATTAAAAAGGTCGATGTCCGTCCGTTCGTTAGTTCGTTCGTTCGTTCGTTCGGTCCGACAGATCTCAAGAACCACTGAACCGATTTAAAACTTTTTTTGTTTGAAAGTCTATCATGTCAGAGTGTGCGCAAGATATTTGGGATTAAAAAATTTTGAGTGGTTAATTAGTAATTAGCTAATTAGTTAAGCTTATGCAGCTAAAATAGAGAATTTTGCAATATTTGTGTTATTTATTGAAATAGAATCGTTTCGATCAAACCATTATAGGTTTTTTGGGTCGAAGAATTCAAATATAATATTTTTACCAATGATAAAGCCCTATGCCCTATGCAATTTAATTATTTGAAGAACATAAAATTGAGTACATGCGTAATGCCACAGCCCAAGCTCCGCTCACAAATGTAGTTTCACTACCGACTAGTCTACAAGAGAATGGGTTATCGATATATAAGTTTGCACTATGTGTTAACAATTCTTTGAACATTTCGTTGAAAATAGGGATAATTGGAACTAATTCAGAAATTATTTTTGTGGTTGTAAACATGTGCGTATAAACTAGGAGGAGTTGAGACTACCAGTTATGTAAACTTTACTCATGGTCTTATGAACCAAATGTACCATTCACTTTCATCAATTTTAATGCGTAATAGGGTTAACTACAAGGCTTGTTTCCCGGTAATAGATCGTACCCTATAGCAACAATTAGCAAAAATATATCGTCAAATTTAAGCCGATGCAGGTTACCACACCTTGATAATACTACCGGTGTTTTTGTCACATCAGTGTCAGCCTGTGACTTAGTTTTCGGCTTGCGACACTCTGCGCAAAAACGCCGAGCGAGGTTAATTGTGTTTTATCAAACTAGATAATCTCTGTAGCATGTAGCTATCCAACAGTCCATATCTTCCATCATGTTAAATCTGTAGGCAATATGGTCCAATTATGAACACGGACGTTGTTGTCCCACCATCTGTCAAAAAATGCAACCCACCTACGATGCGAGCCGGGGTAAATTCTATTACGCCGTTTTGCGCTTCCAAAATTATAAGCAACATTATCTTTAAGAACGTAATAATGCAATACGTCAATTATTTATAATATATTGTATGATAAAATATATATCCATTAGAAAAACATGTCAGTTACTTTAGCGAATGTGAAGTTCGAGTTCACTGAGCGTTATTGAAAATTGTTAGCAGAAGTACCGGCAGAGCGTGCAAATTCAGAAGCCACTGTTTAACCGGCGAAATTTTTGGGTTAGTCTGGCACTATAGAATGTCGCAACAACGTATTCCTCGAGGTCGAGAACGCGTTAGTATTACTTCGTATTTTTACTTAAAATACAATTTTCTTTCATAATCAGCCATTGTCATGAAATTTTCGTACAAAGTGTTGCTACAAATATATATGATTTGCTCAAGTCATATTTAACGTCGCAGTTTTAACAAAATGTTTTTACACTGCTCCACCAACTACAGGTCCAAGAGCAAAATTCACGCTAATTTTGCATGAGGTAAATGGCTTTGCAAAAAAAACCAACTGCGCCTATACTGATAACATACACAATAATATATATACGCAGAGTCACATGCTTTGCGATTGCTTAATGTGGTGGTTCCATTCTAAGGTCATAGATATGACCAAACAAATTAAAACTTATTTATCCTGCAATACAATTTCGCCTTCATTTTCGGTCATAAAGGCAAGGGTCACGGCGAATTAAACAGTTTACACTGCGACATCAGCGACACAAGTACAATGAACATTCTATATAAGATCCTGCTCACTGGAGTAAGTTATCACTAGGTTATCTAATTTATAAGCAATAACTTGTAGAAGTTGTTCGATACAACACGGAATGATCAAACAGTACACTGTACGAGTCCATTGTGCGGATATAATACTGATAGTTATATAAAAGGCTCAAAACACATATTGGACGGGGTATGTTAATTCAAAAAAAAATTACAAATTTAGACAGGGAGTTTACGACCGCATTTCTATCTATCTACTAATTCATATTTGAACCGCCAGCCAAAGTGTTATCTTATTGGTCTCTGGCGATTATTATTGCTTGCTGTGTCAACTTTTTGGTTGAGGCATTATTATAATACTGCACATGCCCAATGAAGTAAAGTGAATAATTGGAATCGCTAGAACTGGATTGATCAATCAGACCGGTGTATCAATAATTTTAAAAATTGGCAACCCAGAGATTGTGGCCAAATAAATGCCGCCAGTTATTAATAGCGCGTAGGTTTGTTCAAATGCATCAGTATAAAATTGTTTTCCGTATGAGCGTAGATTTTTCAGGACATGCCAGCTTCATAAATATCATCTGCATACATTCAGATTCAAAGAAAGATAGGAATGACAATGAGTGCAGCTAGAAATTCAATCTTGTTTTGATACGAAATTGGCTGAGAAAAAGCTATATTGCAATTGTTCGATACATTGCTTTAGAAGTTAATCTGTTAAAATCAATTTAAGCAGAAAATCAAATACAAAAAACTACATAGTGCTAACGCGAGGACCGTCGTGCGACCACTATACTTATTACCGTAATTTGCCGATATAAAAACAGAAAAATTTCTAGAGTCTCTCTGATCACACCTCATCAAACTTTTAAATACATTATTTAGTATAATTTTTCTCAACAGTAGTCAAGCTATATTTTCATAGTTGCGAGTGGGCATTAGAACTTATCGTCAGTGCTACATTTTGAACGGATAACTGAACAACCACACCGAAGAACACACAAAAATATAGTAAAACATTGCAAATTCCGTTAGCGCGGACTTAAAAAATCGCCAAATTTGACGGTATAGTAGCAATTTTGGTACTATCCCAGTCAACGCGGTGAGATGGTTCATAGAATGTATTTATGATAAAAATATTTCCGTGATGTTTTAGTTTTAAAATGGTCCCGCTTGATACCGGAAGTTTTCAAAAATTTTTTTTCGGTAAATGTATAATTTTGTAATGCCTTGTAAATAGCCTTCTGAAAATGGCATAACCGATGATGGATACGTAAAGGAATAGTGAACCAAAATAACTATAGTCGCTATGAGTGCGATACATACCAATTTGACGAACAAAGCCCTTCACCAGCTCGAAATTGTCGGCTTTAATTGAACCCGAGCCGTCAATGACAAACATCAAATCAACTGCCGCTCCGCCGCATTTTATCTCAGCTAAAATTATTGTCACTTTTATATAGTCAAACATTGACAGCAAGAGTCCATTATAATGAATTTGTAGAAAAGTATGACGCCCCCGTCATACTCATTTGTTGCGCCTTATTCCATGATTCTGTCGTATTTCAGTTTACCTTGACAACCTTGGGGATTGCAACAATCATGTCATTGATATCCAATCATATTCACGATGCAAGAATCTAAGCCACCGGTGCATGCTACTCCTGCTTGAATCTGATGGATTATCGGCGACTCAATTGCTGCGACGCCCAAGGAAACTTAAGAGTTTGGCTGTTTCTAGCTAAAGAACGTTGAGCGTAATTTCCTGGCTGAGGGAAGAAGGGTGGGAAGGGGCGACCTGAAGAACGACCACATCATCCTATTCTAGCAAATTTCATAATTATATACTTTGCATAACCGGTGTTATGTAACATTTGTTTGCCAACGTCTTCGAACTATGTAATATGTTTCGTTTTGATAGTAGACTAAAAGAATGTAACATGCGCCCAGGATGTTTTTCCCGTAATCTTTTAATGCGTCGGTGATATTATAGATATCGTATATTTAGGGTACTACTGTAGAGATTATGGTTTTAGTACTTTGTTTAGAAGAAGCACTTCCTACGTCCAAATGTCATATATCTTATCTGTAGTAAAATTAGCCTCAAAGAGAGCGCATAGTCATGTATTAAAATGCTACTACTCTTAGCGCTGTATAGTAATGTTCCGTAAACTAACGTTAAAAGTGACCATAAATTTTCAACAATTGGCTCTTTGCAATAGTGTCAGATAAAGCATGATTCCAAACATCTATAAATAATTTGTGTATGGGTAAACTAAATTAGTTTTAGTCAGATCTCAGATACATATAAAATTTCAACAATTTCAAAATTTTGGATATGAATATAAATTTTGAAATATTGGATAGATATTTCTGTTATATTCCAAAGCGACCATATAGAAATTGAAATACAAACGGCTACACTATTCCGCAATTCGTGTAAGTGCTGCCAAATTCTACTGTTAAGCAGCAAAACAATTGTTGTTTTTGGGAAACCGTAAGGAAGGGTTTACGAAAGATACAAAATATTAGCATCAGTTTTTCCACTAGATACACCATATCACCTCGGAATTATATAAAATTCGATCTTTAAACATCTAAATATGCTTCATTACAAATCGTGCATATATTCGTAGTGATGTTTTTTGAGAGCATCCGGTGGTAATTGTTATGCGTCTATCACCCAGATTGAACATCCAACAGTAATCATAATAGTGATTTTAGCAGATAACAACGAACGACAACACATCATTCGGCAGACATCGGCGGACATCGTAAATACGCTAAAGGGTTACTGTCAGAATTTGATCAGAAAATAACTGCACACCACCTCATAATTTTTCAAAGACTCTAAATTTGTGTGTGGCACGAATATGACGACAAAGCAAAAAATTACACATAATCTTCCCAACATATCTTCAAAGCAGTAATTGCTCAAGGTTCTACTCTTAATTATAGTTTGGCGTTGTAAAATAAACCAAACCAAATAACTAAAATTAAACTGTCTGGATGCAGATAATGAAATACTTATACAAAGTTTGTGTAATAGCTACTGGTTCAGTCGCTGGCTTGACAAAGCAAGCTAATTCATCTTTGTTTTTAGAGTTTGTTAGCCCACGGTTAGCATTAATATTTTCAATAAGGTGTATCTTCTCGCAAGGTTGAACTCTTCCGTGCATATAATAACCTATTTAGTCACAGCGTACATTGTGAAGCGAGATGCTAACCAAGATTGTCGCGTGGCATGCACTTAAGCGTGCGTGCGTTTTCGCTCGCTCTGCTAGCTTGCTTAAGAAGCCGAATAATAGCTCCCAAATAAAACAGCTTACGTCGTTCGGTGTCAAACAATCAAGATTCAATCCGCAGCTACGGCAAAAGATTGTTCAAAACTATAAGATACACAACAGTTTAAGAAGGAAAGGGCTAAAGCTATCGTAAAATAAAATATTCAATGTACACATTCATCCGTCTTGTGCGATAACCAGTACATCCATTAAATCATGGCTCATCAAACCGTGTTTCCGACACGTAAAAATCAAAATACACAAAAACAATACCTGGAAAATGTCTGATGCAACGATATTACACCCTGTCTATAAATTGTAAACTGATACTTCCATCATTCAGTTTTGCAGCCTCATGGGAATTGCGTTTCTGAATTTTATCACAGCCCTGGAAGGGTAATGTAGACAATACGAATACAAATGTTAAGATGCTTTCAATAAACGAAGCTACGTATATTCAGTTTTGCAACCTCATCTGAATTGCGTTTCTTTTATTTTATCGCACGTCCTGTAAGGTAATGTAGACAATACTGATTTAAGATGTTTTCAATAAACAGAGCTACGTATATTTTACTTACTTGTCTTTTTTGTTATATAATCAGGTTGGTCGCAACAATGATCAAAATCTGGTCAATCCATCGGACGCAACGCATAAAACAAACTTACTCGCTGCTGGAATGGTTTGATTAACGAGGCCATTGTCAACTGGAATCGTTTCTGAAGGATCAATTATTGAGATAACGATCTGCAAACACAAAAATGCTTATGCTTAATATATTTAGCAAACTTTATGTCTGATAAAATCTAGCATAATTATAGCTTCTTGCTTAATTTGTAGCATAATTATGCTTATTGGAAACTTTTAGCAAAACTTGGTGCTTTTATTAATGAAAACTAACATGAAAGCATAGTTATGTTATTTTAATCTTTTTAGCAAAAACAAGCTTAAAAGCTACCTTAAATTCAGCAATATTATGTCTAAATTCTAAGGTGTTGACCTTAATTCGATTAAATTTTAAACTTAATTTATGTTAAATATTTTAGGCCTACATTTAGCATTATTATGCTCCATTTTAACATAGTTATGCTAAAAATGCAGCATAATTTCCTATTTAATGTCTAAGAAATCTAAGGACTGCTAGATATTTAGTATAGTTATGCTATAAAAGTAGCATAATATTGCTAAATATTCCTCATAAGCATTTTGAGTGTATCTATTTTTGTGCATTTTGTAAGAATGTATAGCTTAGGTTGCAATATGGTACATGTTGTGTAGTCTGATTTCCACTCGTAATTTATAAGACATACCGTTGTTTTAAACTTGTTTTATATTCATACAGAAAATATAGCGAAATTGCAAGTTTACAATGAGAAGTTAACAGGAATATATTGAGATTTGGAATGTTTCTATTTTGGCAGTTTAATGCGAAAGGTTCAACCGCTGAAATCTAAGCTTTAGGTTTACTGTTACGGTAAGCGCTTAATAAGCATCAAATATTTGACTAATATTTGAGATATTTAAATGTGTCAAGATATTCATATCCTGCACTTCAATAAATATTCTTTGGCCTAGTTGTGTTTATATTTATGCCTTGCATATTAATCTATTTACTATATGTGGATATGAAACAGTTTTGAATATTTATACAATATTATGTAGCATGGCGCGCTAATTGATGCAATTTATACGATAGAGCTATAAAATTCCTGAAATTACTACAAGATGTGTTTCACATGCATATTTGTTCATAAAACCGTATCCTTTTACTTATAAGTTAACACAATATTTGTGCAAATTCATAATATATTTTTGTTCCAAAGGATATTTATAAGTGTCTATAAATTCTGGTCGACCGACGCGTAGTAAAGCAAATTTATTGCAGTAAGTCACCCAGCATGTTTGCAGGTACCCGGGAACCTATCTCACACGTTTACTAAATTCAAGACGGTCACAAACGAAATAAACACCAGAAGGAAAATTAACAATTTGTTGCGCCTATACCGTAAAATTATCCATCATCAGTCATAATGAAAACTTACAAGCAACAGCTGTGTCGCAAAAGCATCGTGCAGTAACCATATTAGCCGTGACATTGTAGTAATAATACTTTGTAAACTAGGTATACTACAGAACTAGGTCACGTAAACGTTTAAATTTAACGTTGAATATAATGTTAATTTATATATTTTGGTACTAAAATTTACATGTAAAAGTTATATGCACGACAAAGATGGATATTTGCTAATTATTCGAAACAGTTGTTAACAGAAGAAAGTTATAGGACCTTAATAATATTTCAGAGCGTGTTTCACACTAAGGAACAAATATATAGATACCATGTACACGCTGGCATACGCATACACGCAAACATATATAGCAGAGATTTCACCGGGTATTTCGAGTCATGTCTTTGGCACAGTCATTGGGTTACGGTGTGTGACCTGGTACTGAACTGGCCATATTAT
>JASANE010016254.1:0-10000 GCA_030248225.1 Trileptium ribeirensis | reverse complement strand
AGAAAAACGTGAGCTGACATTTAATAAAATTTTATTAAAAAAGCACGCTGCGGAACACACAACAGCAAAATTTCCAATTCTTTTTTATGTGTCTCAGGAAATCAAAATTTTAGACAAATAACTCTGACAAACAAAAAAATTAAGGCTTAAAATAAACGTGTTAAAATTATTGTCGCTTCAAATTTAAACGTACACAAATTTCATGCACATCTTCCTAAACACACATACACACGTGTATACATAATAGGCATATACACATGCACAGCTATATGACCTTTTAATATGTATGCTTAGATAACCGCGGAAGGTCAATTACAACTAATCTTAAATGAGAAGACTGCTAGATGTGAAAATTTTTCAAGCAATGGTAACCGTGCAACAATATGTAGTAGCCATCTTCGCGGCGATTTTAGATTACAAAATTCTTCGTCGCTGTTTCTCAGCTGATACAAATTCAATATTTGTAACGCTGCACTGCTAGTTGACATGACCTATGCAGTAGCACTTCGACTAAGCCACTGCACACAGAAGTAAATGCACATACAGAATTTTGACTGCTGCGTAGTTTATAACAATTAATACACGCATTTCACTGTGAATTATGCATCGAAACATTCAAAATAATCCAATCGCACATAATTATCCACCAGCTCAGCATTTAACAAAGCAGCGCTCAAAACTAAGTTCTAGTGGCTTTTGAGAGACCAAAAATGCAAACGAAAACACAAATATATTGTACAGTCTCACCTTTCAACGGACCAGAGTATGAGCAAATGCGCTATCAGGATGCGTGATAAATCCATTGGAATGGCGGTTATAAGAAATGTAGCCATAGTTACCAAACCGAATGTGCGTGTTAATCACCTTTTGAATGCAGTGGAGAACAAATATTGGTATGCGTATTTGTAGAAGAATGTAAAAAAGCGAATACTGATTTGTTCTAGACGAATCCGCGACAACGATACGCCAATATTTTAGTACAAGACGGAACATAGAGTTCCTATGAATTAAGGAAAATATTAAAAATGTGTAACGGCCTACAAAACGTACGCATACCAAATAAAATAATGTAATCTTACTTACGGCCTCAGAATATAGGTTACTGGCATATGTTTTCCATACAGTGAGGGATTATGCACCTACAGTACTCCGTTAGTGAGCAAAGCTATCTTTAAACTGCTAAACTATTGAGCGAACGCTTGACACTATAAACTTACAAAACAAAAAAAATAAGCCAACGGATCCTTCTAAATGCGAATTACCACAAAATTGAAACATGCTATAGCGATGCAGCATAATGGTATACAGTTGTTAAGTTTGATATCAAGCAAGCAATCCCAGAACTACACTGTCGCCAGTAGTTCTGGAGTGGAGCGGTACAGAAATTAGTTTACAGACGTTATTTGACCTCAATATATTTTAACCGTAGTCCAATAAACACAGTAAAAGTTTCAAGGATGTGTGCGAATTGTGAAAATGCGGGAAGATTTGAAAATTGCATACCTCTTGAGTATGACGCATTCCCTGAATATATTAAGTAAAAGTTTAAAAATGCTGTCACATACTATAAACAATTCGGCAAACTGGTATGCTGCCGTTTGTATGAAATAATGCTGTATCAACCCAAAAAAGATATACGCTGATATAAAAATTCGATATAAAAATAAGCATATTAATCGCTGAGCTCTAGCTTAAGATCATTTCAACTACCCCGAGGAAATATATCTAAAATCTCAAGAGTCAAAAATGGATAGAATTATCTATGTAATAGCTAAATTTTTGTCAATTTGGTTTACCATGCAACGAGTTAAATATGTTAACCAACTTCAATTCATACAGTATGTAGGCTTAAAAGTGAGACGTGGAATCACCATTCGCTGCAACTGAAGGTGTAAAGAAATGCGTGTTACAGAATACGTGGATCTCAAATACATCTACAAAAACTGGCCGAAATTGTACAATATCATATTGACACCTACAGATAAAAAAGAAATCTTGGAATTTGCGTTTGCGGGGACTTGGGCAATAATAATAGTGTTAGAAGTCACACATGTTACTGTTATTATACTTCCATGTCATGCAGTACACTGCAGTTTTACGTATTGGATTACGCATTTAAGGTTCATTGATCGTTAGCTCTGGCAAGGCTTAATCTATTTTCTGCACAAACATGTGGTTAAACAACAGTATCTGAGCCACAAACGCACACTAGTCAATACTCCAAGCACATAGAAGACTAAAGTCCAGTTTTTCTAATCTTTCGTTAAGCCATGGGTTAAATTCACTGAGATCCATAGCATTCATTACCTTATATTTTGATTTAATTTCAGAACGGTAACAAAAAAATTTTTTTGAGAATGATGCGGTAAAAGCGGAAGCGATAAAAAAGTATGGGCACCGGTCGCAGATTATCCGCGGGCCTTTATGCAATGCTGGGGCTAGTTAAATTTATAGTACGAAACAAGAGCACCTACATTCACATAGACATGGAGATTGAACCCCGACCAGTTAGTGGCTAGGTACATGGACAAATACCAGGTCAGATATTGGTGGATAAATACTTAAGTAAACTGCAGAATCAGAACTAAAAACATTGGAACATTTCATACTAACTAGCTGCTAGCGTAAGCTTGGAAGCCGGAACACAGTGCAAAGCTTACCCTAGGTGGTCAAAGGATTATTTATTAACATAATCAATGCTTTAGAATACCTCATCTTAACATAGTTAATGCATTAAAATGCCTTCCCTTAGCTAATCCACGACTGTGTGAAATATGAATCACCGTAAATAAGAGATTCCACAAGGCCGCATATTTATGTAGCTAATAGAATTCAACTGTAGTTTTGTCGATTAAATATTATACATAAACGTTATGCTGAACTCAGAATATACATGTGTCGCAGGCTGCAAATTTATATGCTCAGATGAAAGTAATTCTCGGGCCTACACATTGAAAATTTGTACCGCCTTCGGAAAAACAGCTCAGCTTATAAAAGCACATTGCTTTCTGCAAAAAAACTTATAGCCACAATATAAATCATATGAACAACAAAAAATTCTCACTTGCCGAATTTTCTTGATGCCACATTCCGGTAAATGCTAAAGCAACATGTAATCTTGCAATTTATGCTTAATATTTCTGCTAAAACACGTACGTTACACCCTTGTAAATAAATTCAATGAGGTATGAATAAAATCCGACTGAAATATGAAATTGCTGTTAACTTCGAGCGTAAATAATCGTCAGTGCCGCTAATTGCGAATCAGGAGAGCCATGACCATGTATAGTCTAAAATGTAAAACACGATATTTATATAAGCATTATGCACTACTGTTGAAAATTTTTGCACTTTTTTTACGAAAAAGTGGGCATTTCGTCAAGTGTAATCTCTCCGCTCTAAAACGAAATCATATTTAAAGTATTTTTGGATGTATGCAGTAATAAAACATCTACCTGGCGCTTCTAGACGGCGAACTCAATGACGTACAATCAAACAAGCTGAACTGGTTGCGGACAAATATCTCAGACCTTGTAAAAGATGGTAACAGGTGTTGTTTTAAATAGAACAAAAAGGTACCAAATTAAGATATGTATGACAACATTTAGCTCCATTTTAGAAGTCAGAATGTTTATCATAATTGTATTGTATAACCTGTAAGCAATTTGTTTAATATTGACACAACTCATGTAGTAAAAGTCGGTGGACGGGTACAAGCTAATTTTTGATAGCATGCTTTCAATCCTACGCGGAATCAGCTTGAATTTTTCTACTGCAATATATATATAGTCAATTCAAATACTTGCGGTTATTGATTTTACTCTAATTTCTTTTCGAGGTGCATAATACCACAGGCAATACATACATAAAGAACATAAAACCCGTTTCACGGTTCTGAACAAGAAAAGGGAGCCTTCAATGTGTGCAAAATCTCATGTATGTAAGGATATCAAATTTATCTGCATAAGAGTTGTTCCGATTCACAGTTTTTGTAGTCTGCGTCAATTATGTTCGTACGAACGTAGGGTCTCAAAAGATCCTATTTAAGCTTAACAATTGCATGACTATAAACCTTTTTGATAACTTAGGATGTCGCTAAGCAAATACATGCAGACATTTGAGTTTAAATCAGCAAAAATAGGTCAAATGTTTATTCAAATACTAAACTTTGAAATTGAAATGATATCGGATGACTTCTTTTGTTCCGTGATCACGTTAACCATTCGACAAATATTTATACTTTATGAATAGGACAGAAGAATTTATTTAGACTAGAGTGTTTACAGGTTCTACATAATCTTCGAAAGGATGCAAACATGAATTTTTTTGCCTCACTACTCTAAGCAATGATCTATTCCTGTTAATAGAACTAAATTTATGCTGCTAACCCAACGGCCTTAACGATTTTTTACTTCTGTTTGGTGATAGGGTTTATTCCAGTCCAGACTAACCTATAATAGCAATGGTAACACTACATACGCCTTTTTAAACGCGAGCACCTGCGAGCTGCGCAATAAATACATATATTTTTTCACATCAAGGAATTAAACGTATGTACGTCGACTCTTTTGGGCTGGATAATTAAGAAAGTTACAAATCTTATACAATTCCACAATACTTTTATTACCTACCAGACAGAAAACTATTTAGTGCTGGCTGCAAATACTAGATATTGCCAATCAAAAATTGTTTTAACCCTTAAATCTGCCACTAACCACCAAGTGTTCTGCGCACTTGAAAAGACGTTGCAGTAACATATGGGAACACAGACTTGTTTTTTCGCAACTCAGTATTTTCCTTGCCTACCAAAAATTCTGAGCTGCAGAAAATCCTACCTACTCCTAATTAAAAGAAATATATTGTATTATTGAAGTATTTTATATTGCTTCCGTATGGACTGCAAAAACAAAACTTATAGGTTTTATCGCGTGCGGTAAATTAATATTTTGGTTCCCTGTAAATAAAATTGCTCTAATTTGTCACTCTGCTCAAAAATAACATCACCCTCACAGTCAAAGCTTCAATCTCACAGGGTATTACCACCTCGGTTCGGGGTGGAACAGTTGTGTTGGTTTCCAAACGCAGGGTTTTGAAATCGGTTCCTCCTAGTTGGTAAGGTACGCCATCTATTACTACTTGTTCTTTTTGGTAGTTGATGGTCACTGTGCCAAGTTGACGCAATACGTCTACGCCTATTATTAGAGAATGCGTACACTCATTGGACACGAAAACATGAAAATCAAAGTTTCGTTTTCCGATGCCAAGGGCAACCTTAACAGCTCCCTTAATTTGCAAATTGTGTCCTGTTATTCCTACAGCTGAAGTCCAAGGGCCGGAACCAAGTCTTCGAACATTAGCCCAAGCTTATCAAAAGTTTCGTTTGAAATTATGGTTATATTGCTACCGGTATTTAAGATTCCGGTAAATAGTTCACCTTCTATAGTGACATCAATTTGGGACGCAGCTTTACCCACCGTAAATACGGTTTCGGACATGTGTGTGTTTATTTGTTGCTTACTGGTCGTATTGGATACTCTGCCACGATAGAATGGAAGCGCACAAACATCAGGAACGGTGGCTGTTAAATTTGTAGGTGGATGATGGTGTGGAACAGCACAGCATATGGAGGCTGGACGGGCACGTGCACCCCCGTAATGTGTTTGAACCTTTTGTTGTACCCTTGGAGTTTCTATTATTTCGATTCGTTCAGCATTTAAACCTCTGGCGTTAACAGAACTTCTCCTTTTACATAAGAATGTTAACAGTTTACGCCATTTTCTCCATAACACATATAATACACGCAGTAACACTATTCCTAGGATCAACACAGCCACAGCATACATGACTTCCACAGGGGAGTCGTAATCATCGTGAGCAAGATACATAAGTTCCCGTCTTAAACGTTGGTCGGTTAACGAGGAGTGATACTTCACGTCCTCTAACTTACTCCAAGTAGGCGGCGCTATTTCGGAAAAGTTGAATGAAAAGTTTCCAATAATCTGCATAAACACTTCAAAATCTTGTACTGGCCGAAAACTAGACATAAGTACTTGTTCTCCTACAATTATCATTGAAAAGTTAGAGTGAGCGAAAAACATTACACCATGTTTTGGTACTGGTAGCTTATCGGCATTCGTAACTTTACTACCTGGTTGAATACGTGTTACATGGACAAATTTTTCTGAAGTGCGGACCAGAATACCAACTCTTGTACTTTCGATGATTGTCTCCGGTGAGTACTGTTTGATATCAAATGTGCAAGAATTTTTCACTGAGGAATTTCTCAAATCATGCAAACATCTGTCACTGGTACTGGTTGGCAATGCCACTCTGTTACAGTACCACGGGCCTGGAGTTTTGTGGCAGCCATCCGATTTAACTTCGTAAAAGTAACCCTTATTTAGTGCAGTATCATACGTAATGAACTGTGGAAGCGACAATCTCACAGTTGTATTAGAGGCTATGTTATTAAATCCTACATTAACAACTCTCATAATCGGTAGAATATTCTTGACTCTTATGCGGGGGATCTCTAATATGAGTCCGAATCTAGTGTTCATTATATCCATTATAACTGGGTACGCTTTAACGAAATGATAGAACAGACTGGGATCGTGTAAATATATCGTGTCGTGCAATGTGGGTTCTCGCTGGACTAACAATTTTATTTGCGAAGAGGTTAAAATTTCTGACGACAGAGTTCCGGTATTACCTGCCAAAACCATGGCGCGGACTATGTTCCTAACATCATTTACAAAGAAGTTAGTTTGTGCCATAAAGTGGGTCCAAGCTACAGTTTTCATGAGTGTGCATTCTAAGGCGACAGTTGTTTGTTCCATATAGCGGACGATATCGTGGGTGATGGCATATACTCGTTCCTGATTAACGGTCAGTTGTGCTATTGCTTCTTCGTTGCGGATGGTTTGTTCCCCAAATACTCGTACCGAATTCTGCAGTGCTATGAGTTTAGGTTTAAGATGAGACATTTGAATGCTATTAGCGATTCCCAAACCTATACTTGCAACGGAGGCAACTCCAGCTAAGGCAACCGCGACAAAACGTTTTTGTCGTTTGGGATGAACAAATGTGCAGGCAAACGGTTTGTCGGTGCATATACTCTGTAAGAGAGCCTCGTAAAATGCTGGATCAACAGATTCGCGGAAGTTTTCACTCAATTCACTAAGTGATTTCCGCGTCTGATCATGTAAAAATTGGTGACCTGTACATTTGCAATCTTTAGGGTTGACCGAATATCTTACCGCGGTTTTACAAGCTTCGTGCTGTTCATGTCTTGTGTGGACAAGTATAGGTAAGTATACCGAGTCTGCAGCTGTCATAACCAAGCCTTCGGGAACACGTCCTACACCAAAAGAAGGAAAAATATGGGGATGCAAGCGGTTTAGTTCCTGAGTTACCGTGGATTGCGCTGGGGCCGTCAGCGTGTGGATGAACTGATGTTAGGCCATATCTTAGTTTAGCCCTTGGCTCATTGGGCACTTTAGTGATTTTTGCCGGATCAGTGTGTGCTTTAATACTAATTGGCTCATATGATTTAGATTTTACCTCGATTGCACCAACTAGTTGTGGGTAAGCCTTTTCAACGAGTAAAGAATTTTGTTTGGTAAGGTCATCCACTTCTCTGCGAAGTTTCTCCAACTCAGTTCTATATGGGGCTTCAGTGGGATTTTTCTGCTCTTCTTCCTTAGTAACGGGATGGAGCATTGTTGTTGCGACAACGTTTCTGGTATTAGGAGCATTAGCCATATGACCAACGTTGGGGATATTTGGTCTAAGGTTAGTACTGACCGGGGGTTTCCTGAAATTTTGTGAAACATTATTACGAGGTGGGAAACCACTGTTGGTGGGCGACTGATATTATTTGTCCTAGTTTGATTTCCTCTAAGCAAGCAACCCATCGCCATGTGGCCTAATCTACCGCAATTGAAGCAGCGTGGTCCGCGAGGTGAGAAATTTTGCTCAAAGTTATTAGGACGAGGTCGATTCTCGGGTGACCGGTTTTGATTTGTACTAACAGTAGGTGGGCGGTTGTTTCTCCTTGGTTGGTTATTCCTAACTCGCTGCAAAGTATTTGCTGTGTCCTTTTGGTTCCTAGCTATCATTTCCATTCCTTGTGCTACCTTTTGTAAGGTTTGATCCCGTACTAAATTATTAGTAACTCTGGTAAATCCGACTGGTGAGGATACATTTCCACAAAGAACGGATTGCATATCCAGTTTTTGGGCAAGGTCTTCTGCTTCCCTAAGTGTGTTTGGCATATCCCGGAATACTTGTTGCTTCATCTCCGGTGATCGCAATCCATTAAAGAATCGGGATATAATTTTCCTTTGTAAGGTAGCATCATTTTCATGCTGATATATGCTACGGCAGGCTTTCTTAATCGCCTTAAGATATGCGGTCACTGTCTCACCACTCATTTGATGGCGCTGCTCAAGTGCTGCTTCATGAAACATGGACCACTCTGGAGTTAATAAGGCGGTTCTCAGAGCTCGGACCAGGTCGTTAAAGTTTCTCTTTGCTGCATCGGGGACCCGTTCATACGCATCCCTTGCTCTGTCCCTCAAATATGCGGGTAGCATTCTAAGCTTCATATTGTCATCAATTATTTTAGCATCGCAAATAAGGTTGAAATTTTCTAACCAGGAGTTGAAATCTTGGCCAGTTAAGTCTCTACGGAAAGGTGAGATGGAAAGATCTGCATCGTTTCCCAGGCGAATTCGTTGAGAGACCTTATCAACTTCGCCAGAAAGATCCCTTAAGCCATCATCCAATCTTGTAGCTAAATCCTTAATGACATGATCAAGTTGGCCGATGTTTTTAACTAAACTATCCATTTGTTGGTTTTCTAGATTAGTTTCAAAGAAAGAGCTATCTTGCTCGTCGTCCGTTAACTCTAAATTGTAGAGATTTTGGACACTTCGAAGCTGATAAGCGGCCGTATTTATATGCTAGGTATTAGCGGTTACGAGTGCTGGTGAATCCTTTCCGAATTCGTTTAACCCGAAATGCAGAATCGGATCTCGGTGGGACCTCCAAGTGTAACGATGTTTATGTTAGGCGTGTATGTTTGAAGAAGGAAAGGCAAATGAATGTACTGAAAGGCCAATGTAATCTCAATCGGTAGTGTGGGAATAGATTTATTTAACCGTGGAAGTAGCACTCAGGACTTATGATAACGATCGTTACTACGTTACCAACACACAACGACAATACACTACAAACGGAAATAAATGTATAAGTCTATATGAATTGATTGAGATAAGAAGAGGGATCGTAAGATCCAATGCCTATCCTTAGAAGTATGAATATATAATATAAATGACACACACCCACCAAATACAAATACTAGTAAATTTTCGCTCGCAAAGCCGTATACGTATATTAGTATTGATTGAGTTAAGAAGAGGGATCGTAAGATCCGAGTCCTAGCCTTAGATTGAATACACGTATACGCAATACCGGAGCACCAGCGTGCTCTCGCAACAACACTGTAGACTGAGTTTCACAGAGGCTAGGTTCAGAAATGGAGCACTATCGTGCTCTCAAAGAATTCTCAAACTGAAACACCAACGTGCTCTTACAAGCTCACAACTGGAGCACCAATGTGCTCTCAACCGTATAGAACAGAAGCACAAATGTGCTCTCAAGAGTACTCAACTGAAGCACCAATGTGCTCTCAAACCAAAAGAACAGAAGCACCGACGTGCTCTCAAACTCGCATGCAACTGGAGCACCAACGTGCTCTCGAATACGTGCAACTCAGTCAACAGCGCTGTATAGAAGCACCAACGTGCTCGCTCGCAAAATTGGCTAAGTTATAGAGGAGACCGCTTGGTCGTAAGAATAAAGTGAACACTTACCAGTAGATTGGCACTTTGAGACTGAGGCCCCGATGAATGCCTGACAGTAACTTATATACCTAGCCAGCTGTCTAGGAAACCCCAGATTGATGTGTGTTATTCTTAGAATTGTTCAAAACATT
>JASANE010016253.1:0-73685 GCA_030248225.1 Trileptium ribeirensis | reverse complement strand
ATAACTTCGGGAAATGCGATGTCAAATTTAACAAATCATAATTCGATTAAGGCTCTGGCGCCCTTGTGTAGAACGAGTACGGCCGGTGTGTCACAGCAGAAAATTCTGTCTTTCTGATCAGAGAGTAAATATAAATAATTTCGATTAAGGTTCTAATGTGGGTCATGTGTGCAACCAGTACGACCCGTCCGACGCTGTGGCTAATAAATCAAAATTCTTTTTCGCTCGATCAATAAAGACTAATGATTTCTGTCTCAGTTACGGTGCCTATGTGTGCAATAAGTACGCAAGACGAACCAGAACACAAAATCAAAATAGGTCATTTTCCGAAAATAGGTTCGATCACGCCGAAGTCTCTGCCCCGAGACGTGGTATGGGTCTCGGGTCCTGGGCAATTCATTTCCAGTTGGGTAACCGTTCAAATGGCCCTGGTATGGATCATGCGTCCAACAAGGGCAACCCGACTCATACATTATATAGTGACAGTGATAATACCAATTTACATTGTAATTCATGCACCATTCCACGACAGGAATATCTATCGTTGTTCAATCGAAATGAAATGCCTGATCGCTGGTGAAGTGATTAGAGCGCCGAAAAAAGCGAACAGGATCTACGGCCAATAGATTAAAATGCCTCACAGGATGATGCATCGGGAATCGCCAACCAAACGGTCAGTTATAGTTGAATGCCATTTTTAATTTTACTACGAATTTATTAATGCGGAAACAAACACAAATCACTGAGATAATCGCAAGAATCGTTTCAGTCAATACAGGTCAAAGGTATGCACCGGTGGTATCGCAAGCTGTTTAAGGGATTCGTCACAAGTAGTGGTTATGACAGAAAGGGAGATTTTGAATGTCACGACATATAATGGCGATTCAACCGCGCTTGCATAATCGAAGATATATAGCTGAGCAACAAGAAAACTTGCTTAAAACAGTTTGTCGGCGCAAAGCCGAAAAATTTTTGACGATCCTAAAACGAGCCAGAGAAAACATCGAGAAAATTAAGCCGAGGCATTTAATGATTTTGCACTTTTTCTCAAAAAAGCCGCTTTGATCTGCCTAAATCCTTGGCGAATTATTTAACTGAGATCTAAAAGATCAGGCAAACCCGTGGTACTGTTACAGATTTTGGTCGATAACCTGAAATATTATGCCCGTAAGAATAAATTGTATGATTATTTGTCTCACATATATAGCATTGCAGAGTTTGTTCAAATTAACATTTGCACCTTGTTTTCCGAGCGATATTTGTGATCGCCTGCCTATTGCCAAATATGACACCTTCGTCGATACATTAGCTGAAAAAGAATTGCCATCGAAATCCTAAAAGAGCAGATCAAAAGGTGTCCGAACGGGCAAGTACAAAGCAAGGTATCTGTAATTCGTCATTATTCTTACTATAGGGAACACTCATAGCTCAAAAACAAGAGGAACTCGGGATCCCAGGATCTCAACGCAGTATGCATTGTTATAATTATGGTCCTCGGTTCAATAATCCAGGGCTCAAGACGCACTATCCGCAGAGGATAGTCAAACGGTTTTAGTCGTGGGCAAATGCAACAAGAACAGTTCAGTAATTATAAAATCAACCGCGCTGCATTTTCTGCAGGCAAATGGGGTCACACAAAGATTGCGTGGCCACAAATATTGCAACGGCAGCAGGCGCCCATGCTTACACAAATGCTTATATCAATAACGGCACTGCAGCCAACACTCTCGCGACCAACTTATATGCCATCTAAAACAATTATCGACCCAACGCTCATCGGGTCAACCTATAAGGACATAAGGTGCGATCAACACCATAGAGGGATACCGTCGAGCATGTGTGACAAAAACAATGCTACAATTGGAGGAGTCCAGCGCCCAAACATAATCATTGCGGGCGACTATGTCACATGAGGGCGCATGGTGGTTTAAGCAAGATAGCGCCAGGTGCCCAAAAGTCTTTCAACATTGCTACACCAATTGGAACTCCTACCGCAACGTCAATCCACCAGTCCCAAACTACTATCATCTAGTAATAGAGACGCACTGCATGGACAGTATAGTAAGGTCACTAATGTGCAATATGCTTCAAACCAGTTTAAAGTTTCACCTCTGGTTGAAACCGTAATTGATAATAGTTTGAGCAAAGGATTTCAAGCTAAAGCTGGTCAAGTCCAAGATTATGAGAGTCCGACAAACAAGTCTCGTTTCTGTATATATCGATGTAATCGTGCACAACAAGCGGATCATTAGAGGCTTAAATGAATCAGAATCTCAAATAAGAATAATGAGCCATGAACTTTATCATAAGTTTTTCTAGCATTTGCTTTTATTAGTAACTGAGTTAAAGGCAGTTACATTCAATTGCATGATTAAAGCTAAGGCTGCAGGATACTTCAGGCTGTAGCAAATATCAGAACTGTAACACGCAAAGTTCGTATTAATATCATAATGGACTATGGGCCTATGGCAATATGTGGATATGATTTTTTTAGAACATTTGGAATAACTTTAGATTATGGAAACTGGAAAGTAACCGCTGGTCAAAGTACAATTCCGGCTTCGGATCGCAAAGCCGAATTGCCCGAAAATTTGAAAAACTCGATCGGGTATACGGGCAGTCAATATTGCAAGCACGCAGTTATCGAAAAATTATGACATGATCCGTAAAATGCATAGAAGTTAAAGTCCCTGAAAATAGCCAAGAAGGAGATACAATTTTCGCGGAATCGCTTTCAAAATTCAGCCCTGGTTTGGCCATACCCAGTGTTGTAATTGTTGTTAACAATAGTAATATTTTGATTCCAGTTTTCAATCTCAATAATGTCGAATACGAAGTAGGGAAGGCCAACCATTGGTTCAGCGAATAGAAAAAGATATTGTTGAAACGGTCATTCGTGCCGAAAACTCGAACATGTCACCAACAGCAACGACCAATGATGGCCAGAATGAAACAGAAATTGATGATAGTTCGTCTTTAGTAAGCAAATGGCGCAGAAAGCCAACCGTTGTAGCAAAATTTACTGTCAATTATAATGATAATTGTAATATTCACGGCTCGTCGTCGTACAAAGCAGCGCATGGCCATGAGGCCAACGACGTCAGCCAAGAATCAGACATACCTATAACTGTGCCGCGGACAAGTCGGAGTTCTCCGAAACGCACAAAAGATACCGCCATTTCGACGTTGAACGCTGTCGGGAACAAGTGGTTAGCCAAGCCGAACTTAGGGATTCGGTGGAGCTGTCAACGGATGTCCAGTTGGATACGGCTAATATTGACCAATGCTGCAAGTCGTATTAACAACTGCCTTTCTTAATTAAAGTGCTGTTTTTTTCAACGGGCAAGAATAATATCGGTGTTAACGCCCGAGTGGAACACTGAATCGAAACATCAGTTGAAGAGTCGATTCTCTATCTCTTCTTTCCCACGTCGGAACATTCGTTATTGACGCCGGCAGATGCCGCTCGCAACCAAGAAACTTGCGACTTCGACTGGTTTTCTCTATAGGTCTTCCTACTACACCCGCGGCTCCTGCTAATAAGCCGATTCTGCTTAAACTTCGCAGGTTTTTTGTGACAGACCGAGCCATCGCGCCAGGTGCAAGAAATGCTCGATCAAAATATCATTCGTCGTTCAGTCAATCAATGGGCATCACCGATTTTGCTTACAAATATGAAACATGGTTCAAGAAACATCTTTGCGTTGATTATTGAGAATTAAACATGATAAATAAAAATAGTTTTCCGTTGCCACTCATACGTAGGTGAAATAATAGACTCGCTTAATGGTGCAAAATACTTTTCGGACCTTGACTTTCATTCATGTTACTGACAAACCACAATGCACGAAGCTGAAAAGAAATAGCATTTGTTTGCCAAGACGGCTTATTCGAGTTCTGTGTTATGTCGCTTGGTCTCCTCACCGCACCTGCAACTTTTCAACACATGATGCAACTTGTGTTTGCTGGAGTGCTCAGCGAAGTGTGTGTTGCTGGGACGATATAATTTGTTCAAGTATATACATACATATTAAGTACATCTATGTGATATATAAGCCAGGTGCTACAACCATTACGTGAATCTAACCTAACAGTCGAAGGTAGCAACTGCTAGCTGTTGTAAAACAAATAGCGTTTTGGTCTTTATTTTTTCAGAAAAAGGCCTAACACCGAATCCTAATAAAATAGAAAAAATACAGGAATTCCCGATTCCGCGCGCAACATTATAGGAATGTATGCTAATTATTCGATGTTTGACTATGTGAGAGTGATCGAAATTTTTCGACCAAATCTGGTTCGTTCTAAATCGGGGTCGGGTCGGACCGGACCGGCTCGGAATTGCAACATTTCGGTATGGACCGTGTGTAATCAGAAGTCGGCCCGCGGGTCGAGCAACTTCGGGCCGCGCCGCTCGCCAAAATTTTAACCTTAACACTCACCGAAAATTTGCTTCACCAATGAATCAATGACAACGACGATGATTACCTATGCTGGTGACAACGTTCGTTGCGTGATGTATTGAATTGACTTTCTGCAAGCGAAGGTATCATGCTTTTAGATTTTTTATGTATATATTTTTCTAATTAAAAGTGTTGATGATGATGCGCGGCGAATCGCTAACGTTAGCCCAATCCCTCGCCGTGGGCCCAACCTTGCGGCTGAATCGGAGTCACCATCGGTGTTGTAGTTATAATCTGAACTGTTGCCGGGGTTACTGAAGCTGTTAAAATTTACCGATGATTCTCGAGGGCTAGGGTACATTTTTATGATAATTAAAAATTAAAGTCGACATTGCTCCTCCGTCCGGAATTTTTTGCTCCGATTTGACTTCCTCGGTTTTCGACGATACTGATTCTGAACTGGGGGCCCCGATTGATGTAACTGGAGGGTCCGTAGAGATACAAGCGCATTAAAAGTAAGAATTTATCAGTAACACTCAGAATTCAACAGCAAGTATTGTCAAAGTCGCAATTGAAATTTCAAGTAGCAGTCATATTCCGCGACACGCCATAAGCTCTGTTGAAACCATATTTTTGTCATCAAATTATTATGGGTCAAGCTGATTTTTGGTAATAGCTGATTTAAAATGAGTTCTCTTCGAAGAAGCCGAGTTAAATCTATCTAGTTTAAATAAGTAAAACTGAAAACCGATTGGTTTCGACATCTCTAATAGAATCGGTTATTAATATTAAGGATTGTTTATAAAAGTTAGTATAATTACGTTCTGTATTTAGATATATATACCTACTATATTTTGATTATGCCGTCTTCGTCAGAGTCATTACTTTCGAGTAAACACAAGAAGTTCCTGTTAGCTTGCCTTAATGTGCTTCCTGAGGCATACTCTTCGATGGACACTAGCAGGTGTGTTGTTTGATTTCAGTCATTCGGCTAGCATGAATTTTTATTCGAGTCGAGTTTCAAGTACCACTACGGAGTATTTCGTTCTCTATGTTCTAAATAAATTGTAATAGGTGCCTCTAAAGTTCATTAACGCTGGCTATATATTTAGATGGATTTTGCCCAAAGGATAAGTTTTTCCAAATTGCATTTTTTGTTTATTTTTATTTAACTACGTTTTATTACTAAATTGTTTTTATTTTTGGAATAACGGGATTCTTCGTTGGGACCGTTGGGTTTACCGTCAATGGTAATTGTTGGCTAGCCAGTACACAGCAAGGGTAATTCTAATATACGTCGCAACAGGTAGCTTATAAGCTCATTTTTCGTAATAGTCTATAGTTGCACCTTTAATCCTACGATTAAAGTAACAGTTCTGGGTCGCGAAATGTTTTATATCTTATTTTAAGTATTGTTCTGACGCAGAAGTGTCCGGTGCGCAGTGAAATATTCCAGAGAACCAAATATTACAGAGCGATAAGTAACAGTAAAGTACACACGAATGGTGGCCCAAAGTATTGCTTTTTTCTGTTCCGTATTTTCGACGATATTAAGAAAGAATTGATGTTATAGTATAAAGTCTAAAGGTAAAACTTTCAAAGTTTTAATTAAATGCTGTGAGTTAGTTGCAAGTCTTGTTAGATTTTGATATTATAACTACAGTTTGCTATAACACCTGTAGTGTTAATTTTTATCTATTCAGTTTCACGGTTACCATGTTATTTTTGAAAACAACAGAACTCGGCTTGATTTTGGCCAAAATATAGGATTTTTAATCCTTGCTCTGGAAAAAGCACATAGACATACCAAAAAGTGCTTTTAGTATTATATCTTAATGACTAAACGCAAACAATGGTAAAAATTATACCCGCCCATCCGTTCCTAAGCTATTACTTTTGTTGAAATAGAACTTTGCGTTGGAGCAATAACTTAGAAACAGCGTAATCTATCTCGTGGAAAAATAATTTTGTTTAGTATATAATTGAAATAGAACAATCGAAGCGAGTTGAGTTTCCACCAATAGCCTTGCTAGTGGCAAAAATCTTTAAAATTTTTTGTCCGTCTGTGGATGTCATAACTCGTCACTGGATAGATGGATCTTCGCAAAAAATTTTTATTTGATCACAAATTCAGTTTGTTTGTGCCCTTTGATCACAACGACGCCGACCACGTCTTCCGGGTCAAAATGGGTCCCAAAGAATCAAGGGTGACATTTTTTGAAATTTGGTCATCCGGGTATCTATCTATCGTGACTTATATGTCGAGATAATGTCTTCGCAACAGTGAGAGCACTATACGGAATCTGTTCATCGAGAGCTACTAATTCGCAATTATGCATTTTTTGTCATAGCTGTTTTCGAGCTATGAGCTAAAGTTTTAAAAATATCCCAATAAGTGAAAATGTCAAAATAATAATTACATTTTTCAATATTGATGTATGTAGGTCAATCGAACATGTATATCGGCTTTCGAGGTTGCTAAATACGATAAAAGCAATTGTATTTTCTTAGTATGCGCAAATATGGCAAGTCTCAGCGCCCTACTACGTAAAATAACTTTTGAAATTATAACTTTTCTTAGAATTTGTGATTTATAAATTTTAAAAGTCTTTGTCTGTCTGGTCATGAGAAGAAGAAATATAGGGTTTTCTGTTTTGATATATGACTAAATTGGTCTTAGCATTGTCAGTGAAGTATTGCTGGTGTATAATTGATATTATGGGACTTTAAACTGACTTAGGGACCTGAATTCGGAAAGGCAAAATCGTCAATAAGGGCAGAGTAGCAGGGATGTAACGGGAATGGGAATTCTCATAGTAATGGGATGGGGAAATATTTTGCTCTTGTGGAATTTTCATGAATGAGGAATTCAGTAAGTGAAGGTCCAAACTGTTTCTGGTCTTCAGTAGTGTTGCTTGAGTTTCCAATTACATAGTAATAAAGAAAAGCGATAAAATCAGTTATGGTCTACGGCGAATTGAAATTCACTATTTACATGTAGTTAGATCTATACTACAAGTAACCATCCCCATCGCCGTAGGCGAGGCGTCCGAAAGCCCGGGTGACCATAGGCGACGGGTCCCAGTAACTGCTGCCTTATACTAATGTGGTCTCTATTTTCCAGACAGTAACTGACGGGTAATAGCTATATTTTTCTCTATGGCTAATATACAAACACCTCTCTTGGTTCACGTGGTGCTACCAAAATACTAGCAGTTCTTTTGGCAAGTGTGCAATATGTGATTGTAACAAGCCTCACAAGCGACTTGACATGATAATTAACCGAATTCTTGACATTAAAAGAGTTTGGCGAAGATCAGGTTTACTCGACGTCCTCAATTTTCGGTTCATCGCCGGATAATATGTTTTTGGTACGCTTTTAGCTCATAATTCGTTACATCGATTCCACAGCCAAACGTTTCGAATCATAGATGAATGGATTAACAAAAGGGTACTCCTTTTCATCTAAGATTTTTTCGCTAGCTAGTTTGATACCATTTCCATTCAACTTTTTGCGCATTTTTTTTCGGAGTGCAGTAGCTGAACAACTCACTGGAAATGCTTCTGTTCTTGATGCGTTTTGAGGTACTAGCTGTAGCAGCGGAGTTGATTATTGCTGGAGCCACCGGTCTTAAGTGGTCGGTTTCAGCAATATCTTCTTGAAGGACAGGCAATCTACAAACGGAACTTAGTTCACTGTGGGTCATTGTGAACAGAACAACATTGTTAAAAGCTCAACGGAAATGTGGTAGAAATACAGGTAATACATCTAAATATTTAGCTTCATATATATGTGTTATTTTGTTTGTTTGGGTGTGGAACAATGTTTACACTAATGGGAATTTATGGGAACTATGTTTGAATTTCGTGGGAATTCTCACGATAATGTTCATGGGAATGGGAATGCAATATTCCATTTCCATGACATCTCTGCAATGGAGGCACACTCGCTGCGTTTTTCCGCTCATTGCGAGTTACTAGTACATACTTCAGCGTTTTCTTGTTGTTTAGAAGCTTTGTGACAAAGTTATTGGTCTCATGCAATATACATTATATAGCTCGATATATATACAAAAACTTGCACATGTGTATGGACCATACCGGTTAAAAATTGCAAACGCCCGAACACATATTACAAATAATTAAATAGTTGTAATTACGTACTGGGTTAACCAATAAATTTAACTAATTTTAGTCGCTCAGCTACAAAGAACATTATCTATATATACTTTTTTACCTGAATGTAGAGTATTTTTGTAGCTGTTTTTTATATATAATATATATGTCTTTAGCCTTCAAAGTTCAACGGCTATAGTTAAAACTCTTACCATAGCCAGATTTTGTAACATTTTATCAAAATTTTCAGTACATATTCGAAAAAGTTTCAAATGAAAAATAGTCGATGTTGGTGTTGTCGTTCAGATGATTTAAATACCTGCGAAGCCAGTTTATTTGCATTTCATTTGTCTTTAAAGCCAATCATATTAATATAATTTGAAAATACGGTTGTGTGTACCTTCAGTAGTGATCCAAAATGATTGTCGCTTTTAGAGCGAATGAATATTGAACATAAATAGAAGGCTCCAGTGCTTGAGAAGATATGTTAAATTTGGTGTTTTCGGGGTCCCAAGGCCCACAACCCATCAAAACCCAACCCTGCACGACAGATGAGGTCAATAGCAGCGCAGCGTCTATAGCTATATATAGCTTTGCTTTCTAAACAAAATGAGCCTAACCTTTGCCGAATCGCTCCAGCGGCTATATGACCAATTTGGTGTTTTCGGGAGTCCCAAGGATCCATTTGAAACCCATTTTGACCAAGGACTGTTTTCTAGGTGAGCTCGGCAACAACAGCATTTTGTTAGCTCTATAGAGCTAAACTTTTGAACAAAATGAGCCCAAATGTGGCCAGATTACACCGTTGATTTGTGTAGATATGCTCATAACGTGTTTTCCGTGGGATCTCTAGAAACCGTATCTGGACCATTTCGGATCCCCTTTTGAGGGGGAAGAAGTTGGAATCGGTTTTTGCATCTAACTAAATGGCACAAACTGAGATTTCAAGCTTTCCAATGAGGAATCGCACGACCTGATCTGCCTATCTGAAGTTAAGTTATACTTGTTACCCGAAAAAACCCACAAACAGACGCTGCCAAATTTAACACTCCTGGCTATTGAGAATTCTTCGCTTAGCTCGTTTCACTCACTCAGAATGCAATTATTTATGTATGTAGATATAGAGGTATGTATTAAAACGTATGTATGTTATGTATATATGGGTAGATTTCACTAGTCGGTATTCGACTGTATAGTTAGTTAGTAGCTGAGTATTCGGTGGGATAAGGTATTAGGTTTTCTCTAGTGTTCGCTGTCTGCTTGTCGCTCGAATATGGTGAGTATATATGTGCAAATTAATTACGTGTGTTTATTAAGTTTAGATGTTTTCCGTTTGTGTTCTGGTTGAAATTTTTAACCCAATTCTATAACAACCAGAACCAAGTTTGTCCGCATGATGGGTACTATTAGCGTCATTTGCATGTAACAAAAATACGCTGTTTATGAGCATAAAACGGATGATATATTTTGGAGTGGCACAATTGTTGATTTTAGCTCACACATCTACGCTGGCATTTACGGTGATATATAATATATACGATTATATATTATATTTTCCTTTGTATTTCACATTTTCAGGTTGACACTTTTGTTTTATACACTTTCTGGATTGGACGTTTTGAATGCGCTTGAGGAAATTGATAGCGAACGGCGCCAGTTGATAATACGATGGATTTATTCCCTTCAGATTACAACTAAAGAAGGTTAGATTTAAGTTATTCTCACTGCCATCTTCGTTACACAGAGATTTTGTGTTTTTAATAAAAGAAGATTATATTTACTCGCCTTCACATTGAATTGCTGCATTTCGCCTTCATGTACAAATTGCTTCATTCTTTATTGATTGATATAGAGACGCTTACAAATAAAAATGGGTCAAAAAGTCACAAAAAAATGGATATTTTTCCGTAACGACCAAAACTGTTTTCACCGCTTTAGTGACGGATACATGAAGAAATATGTTTTCAGACACAAATATGCCAAAACTGCGTATGTTGCATTCATACCTGATTCTTAAAAATTGATTTTGCGAAGTAACCCAAGAACAGTCTTAAAAATTTCAGAACATCCCTTGGGAATTTGGCCACAGTTCATATTGATATTTCGAGACGAAACCTGGACGTAACGCCTTACAATTGATGCTGCCATAAGTTTTTGTGCTTTCAGCTTCATATCTTTTATCATTTTTTCAACATGGGTCCATTTATTTTTGTGCGTGTACGCCTAACTAGTGTCACAAAAAAGATATTTTTTTCTGAGTATTACGGTCACGAAAGAACGAATAACCAAATTTCATTTTTGTTGCATTTAGCTAATTTAATATATATTAGCTAACTAACTCCATTTGTAGCTACTGGTCTTGCAAACGGTTAATAATAAAGCTAAAGCTAAATATAATAACTATTACCAAAAAAGCCGTCTCAATTTGCGTCCGATGCTATGTCAGCAGCTACAGCTGTCGACAGTTTTTTGGCGGCGATTTCAGAGGGTCGCGCTCGATGTTATCAGTCTGTGGCGCACGAGTACACAATGTTCGTGAACAAGCTTTTCCAGGCAGTCAGCGATAATAACTTGGGCGTACCTAAGAGTCAAAGAGGACCCTAAACTAGGAACAAGAGCTCTACCTCAGCAACGTCATCCAAATCTTCGCTCGGTATGGGTTCGGATATAATAGGTTCCAAATTCGCCAGCTGACCATCGACTATTGCCGGACACTGGACCCCGTTCCAGACCAATCCGGGGACCTGGTCTCTAAGGATATGGTGCGCTTCCTGCCGAAAACTGGGTCACCAGGTTCTGTCAACGACACACACTTAAGCTGCGGTCAGCAGTCCATGGTCATGCATGCTAGCGTTCTGTGCATGATTTGACGAGTTAGGGCAGAGAAACATACTTTAAGAATGTAATTTTATTTTTTTGTGAAAAACTCACGAAAAAAGAAATGATGGTTTTTTATTTTTTTGTACTTAAAATTTTTGAAAAAATTACTCGCTAAACGTATAATTTTATATGCGTGACGAGTGACTGCAATGACGAGCGGAATGGAATGGTGGTAAAATGTGCTCAGCTGGTTTGTGGGTTAAAAGTTATTTAAATTTATGTGAATTCCTAAGCCTACGTCGTTAATCGTTCAACTGATTTAGCTAATTCGACTCGGCCCACCCAATGTATTATGTTGGGCATCAAGAGAGGTGTAGGGACCATTGGTAACCAAGAAATCGAAAAAAACTCATAAATATTGCCGGAGTGGTATTATTTGAAGAGATGACTCTAATGGTACCAAAAATTGACCAATTTCAGGTTTGGGATGTTAGGAAAGTCCAAAAATCACGTTAATTCTTGTATCTCGATAACCGGTATCTAAGTCATATTATGCTCATTTTGAACATCAAATAAGCTTATAAGTCTGTATATAATACTTTGTTGCACGGTTTTTAGGATACGTATATGATTTGGGTCAAAGCGGTTTGTAAATGGACGCGCGAAAATGGTAATATTCCCGTAATCTTTCGAGCTATATGGGCCTTTTTGGTCATTTTGTACGGTATTGTATCGTCTATGTACTTGCACATTATGAGTGCAATAAGCGGGTATATCTTCTCAACTATTTTAGCAACATGGCTAATATTCGGCTCGCTATATTTGTGTTGATGCTCCATATATCTCTGTACGTCCCTCTAAATTATATATTCGACAATCAGAATTCACCAACTTGGCAGTAAGGCAAGCTCCTAGCGATATTCTACTTGCTTTAATACTTTGAATGTATTTTCGTGTGCGTTTTAGCGACATCGCCAAAACGATGCGGGTTTCGTGGTTCGAAAAGTAATTGTGGATCACAAGCGACTCGGTAACTAAGTAAACTAAATAATAATGTTTAGCTACTGTCAAGCTTCTAGGTGTGTTATGAGAAAGTCTCTGGCTACATCAGACATTTGTGGTAATATCCAATGTAACCAGCTTAATCAATACTAGCAAGTGATTGCCTGAAATAAGTTTTCACATACGCACTGCAAAAACCAATTTTAAGAGTAATTTTTTGGGCATGGTGTGATTTAAATAATAATGCTGGTTATAGTTATCTTCGTTTTAGATTTAGTTTTGGTATGTATTTTATAATTGTGATTTGTATTAGGATGTTTGTTCTGTTGTGTTTACTTTTATAGGCAGTTGTGTCTTAGTACCTTTCATAATCTGCGCAAGAAATTCGATATAACGTTATTTCCGTACATATATACTATAATTTTCTGATCAGTGTTCAGAAACACTGTTTAGGCTAACGTTGGGCAACCAATGTCCGTCAATTAGATGATAATGATGATAACTTTCTAATCACTGCTATAAATGAATCCAACTGTTGTACTGCTCGCACAGTTTCAATGAATACAATTCATTGCCAAGGACGCAGTTTCTGGCTACGTTGCAGATAACGTTACTTTACTTCAATGTAGACTGATTTACAAAGTTTGCATGCGCGCAGGCTTGTGCTTGACGCAATTTGTTTTAGCCAAGCTTACGTTAAGTACTTCTACGTAATTCATACTCTGTTACCGAGTTGGATGGTTTAATTCGAACATACCCCGCAGACTTCTGAATGTGTAAAATAGATGCTACAAGCATCAACCTGACTTTGTTTTGTTAACAAACTCCTGCAAGTTAACATAAAAATTCCTGCTGAAATTATGTGTCCTACTTACGTTTAACACTGTAAATTGCTGAGTTAATCTTCTTTTGCTTGGTTGTATTGGAACTTGATCATTGTGTATATATTACATATGGTTTGGACCACAGATGAAGCAAAAATGTGGAAAATTTCTTACAAAATTTTTTAAACCGGAATTACGATTCCGGTATGGATTTTGCCTTTTGCTGGAACCGGAACACGATTTTCGCCGGAACCGGAATTCCGGTTACTCCCTGGTATATACCCTAGTCAATGTGATTGATTTTTTATATTAGTCTTTATGTTTTGATTGCACTGCAAAATGTGTAAACTTGTGTATGCATGTAGACTACTTATGCCGCATAATTTAAGCAAAAATGTTCGGAAACCGTACATGGGCCGAATTTAAAGGTAATTTTATACCTTTACTGAGAATCGGAGAATCTCGAACATATTACAAAATTATATATTAGATAATAGTATAATAGATAGAAATAATAGTGTAATATATTAATATAATATTTATTATTAAGTAATAATATATATTTATAAGTATGATTTATTAAATATTAGTATAATATGAATAAGCAGCACATACTATTTACCGTTATATTTTGACGTGGTAAATAGTATGAGCTATGGATTTATAGAGACATTGAAAGTTAACTTAATGCTTGCTATCAAGATCTTCCACTGTTTATCCATGCTCGAATAGACGGTTTCGAAAGACACTCAATTATTGGATTTATTCGTGCAATAAGGTCAACGTGAAACCCTGACTGGAAACTTTAGTTCTATTATGACTAATAATTAGATGTATCACACCGCGTATTTTCAGATGTCACGCGTATGAATCGGGTCACATTACAATGACTTACTGCGGCCTTGCTTGTTTGCTTATGCTCAATGACAGTCTATGTGAAATTGATCGCTTGGGTATCCTTGCCAGCATAAAATTTTGCCAGCGGCCTGACGGAAGGTTTGTCTTATTTCATACAGTCGGAGTCCGAATTGTCTGCATTGGTTTGGACTGAACAAACTTAAAGCTAAAATAAGAACTACTGTAGGTATTTTTTAACAACACAATTTCTTTGAAGTATTTCCAACAAGACTTAAGATCGGATAAGAGTATTTATTTCAACTTTCATTTAACAGGAATTGTCGCAGTTTGCTCGAGCAAAATTTGTTGGGCGCGGTCACCACGAGTTTCGAGCACGGTTCGAATGAAAAAAATAGTTCTCTTATGAAAAATGGTCATTCCCATCAGGAACTGGATTTAGTTTATTGGTTATGACAGTGATAATTCGCAGTATATCCAACGAAATGATTATGTCACAACGCCCGTGTAGATGTGAAACGTTGACGACAAAATTTCGTGTTGGAAAGAAAGTCTGATACCATATTATATGGATTTTAGGACAGGAATTTATCAAATCTTTTCTTAATGTATTTAATCTTACTTCGAACAGATGTTAGGGAACAGTTATTTCAGTTGAAAAAGTACCTTAATCGGCGTATATGTGAGTCTGCTTGGTTGATCGCTGATAAAATTTCGAACCTTTGTGTATTTGGATAGCAGTATGCATTGGCTCATAGCCTCTTTTCGAAATTTGTGTTTAGTGAGCACCGTTGAATAAATTTTGACCATTCTTTTACGTTGACTTTTTTGAGCACCTTTTAAGGCCCAGAAAGCATATCACGGCAATGCACTAAGCATGACGTCAGTGCCATTTTTGCAATTTTATTTATTTACAACATACAGATTGATATAGGATCAAATTCTGGTTCCGTTTTTATTACGGTTAATTTCGACTCTGGTTACGCATTGTTAGTACTGCATTAATAACTACATTATCGAAATCCAAGTGTTACTCGTAAAAACACACGTTTTATTCACAAATATGTTTGAAATATTTTATAAGCTATCTCTTCAGTTTTTTTGGAGAATATTCTAAGCCGGAAAAATTTTTCAAAATATTTTTTTATTTATTGCCATTATATGGATGCACACGAATTCAGGTTTTCCGTGGAAATATTTAACATCATTTTTTGTAATATTAATAAACGCGAATATTTCCACCAATTTCTGGAAAAGTTATGGCTGAGAATATGCAAAATATCAATGAACGATTTTCAATGCTTATTTTGTAAAATAAACACAGTGAATGCCCGCTACTCGCGAGCATATCGAAAATAAGGACCGGGCACATAACGTAGAATAGCAATTTGTGTGCTATCATCAATTTTTAGATCACGAAATAGCTGTACAAAGAACAATCCTTGTTTACGCACCTAAAGCTTACTCACGTATAAATGCTTATTATTACAAAAATTATGGAATAAATAATTGCTGTGACATCACTGTTATGAAATACTGCTTATTACCATGCATACTTTTGAATAATATTAATAGAACCTTATAATTGATCAATGATAATTTCGAAATGATTGAATGAAATGGCGATAAGTTTATTATTAATGAAAAGCATGTTCTGAATGATTATTGAGGAAAAACATCCAGCTACTACGTACGTAAAAATTATTTTCATTTGTTGTGAATTTTTGTTCTAAAGTCATTATTGTCACAAAGATGTTTTGGCAATATGCATATCTTACTTATTTTTGTGAAAAACTTTTCAAAGTTTATAATAGCATCCAGATGACAATATTATTATAGTATTTATGCAGGAATTAAGAGCTTGAATTATACTACGTTTGTGCATATTCTTTATCTACCAAACACTTATAAGGTATACTACTGTTGCATAATGTTATGTTTATTATTGATTTCAGCTTTCAATGCACACCGGATGATAACGAAAACGATATGCGATTTGTCTATTGCGCTGTGGTTACAAGCTTTATTCTTCAAGATTTTCGAGCTATCGATATACCAAAATTAATCGGTTACATTTTGTCTAGTCAGGTACGTTTACTCTTTAGCTAATTGTAGTCGGTATTACGAGCCATATTTATTGCTTCTGTTGGTGATGTGCGACATGTATGTTTGCAGCCAATGTTCTTAGCTTTATTGATTATTGACTAACTTAGGTATCGAACTATGGATGTCTCATGCGCAACACGTGTTCTCATACTGAAAATCCTACATCATCTGGTCATAATTGATGTTCTACTTGTTAAGAAATATTAAGGTATTCAATCTAGTGTTTTTCCAAATACTAGGGGGACGGGACCAGTATATCGGCCTCCCCCAGTTCGTATTCTAGGTAAATTTTGGCTTCTCCAGTTCATGACCGTAGACCGTCCCAGGTACTTTTCTGAACGACTAAGGAATTCCCAAATTGTGTTGCATTGGAAATATTCGAGATGAAAGCGTTGGGAATGCCAAGTGATAAGATCATCACGCAGCCTCTGCCCTGCACAAAATGATAAATTAAAATACCACCTAGGGAAAATGCACGGACAATAGTTGGGATGGAACACAGCATTTGGATTTAATGTTATATTAGACGGATCAAAAATTGAAAACGAGAATTGGCAGAATAGGGGCACTGGAGCTAGGGTACATATACCATTAGTCTCTAATATGTCAAATCCATTGATTGGAGTTTTTATGCATTGTAGTTCAAACTGAAATCAGGGCCATTGAATGTGTACTAACACATGTAAGAGGAAAAGATGTAAAGAAAAAGAGAGTAGGGATTTTCGAATGTCAGATAGCAATGAACTCTCCGTGGTTATGATACTGGCTCAAATATTATAGGATAGTAGGAAACGGCTAGATAAATTTGCAGACAAGAACGAGGTACTTTTAATTTTGACACCAGGACATTGTGATATTGATTGTAACGAAAAGAAGATATGTTAGCAAGAAGGGGATCTCGGACAACTTTTATAGGACCCTAGCCAGCTATCGGCAGAGAAATGTTAACCTACAAATCACTGCAGCTTATATAAGGCGGTGGAATGATGACAGTTCATATAAGTTAACAAGGATTTTTCTTCCAAGAATAAACGCGTATTGGACGAAACAAATATTAAACTTTAAAATAATCAATGTTACTAAGATTACAAAGACAATTACGGGTCATTTTTCATGGATGAAACGTCCAAATATTTTAGGGTTACTGTAAATTACAAAAGGAAGTTACGGGTCATTTTTCACGGAGGAAACATTCAAATATCATAGGGTTGCTATGGCTTACAAAGGCAATTACGGGTCATTGTTCACGCAGGAAACATCCAAATATCTTAAGGTTGCTATGGATACAAAGGCAATTACGGATCATTGTTCACGCAGGAAACATTAAAATTTCTTAAGGTTGCTATGGATTACAAATGCAATTACGGGTCATTGCTCACGGAGGAAACATCTAAATATCTTAGGGTTCGCCATGGATTATATTGTCCGGGATACAGTCATTCAGCAAGCCATTATGTTTTCAATGTATAAACTTTTTAAAATAATTATGGACATATATAGACTATGCACATATAAAGTTAATCCTGAAATTGTATTTAATCTGGGCATAAAGGTTTTAAACAGATTTTTAAGTATTGTAGGTCTTTTAAACTGAAATCCAGCCAGCAATACGTAGAAATCTGTTCAGTTTCTTTATGTTCAGGTTAAGTCCATTTTTGCAAGTGATAAACCTAATGCTGAAATTGGAGTTAACCTGAACATAAAGAAATTAAGCCGATTTCTAAGTATTGCCGCCAAGATTTGAGTTGAAAGGCCCTAGAAATCATCAAATCTATTCTATGTAGTGGTGTGCGACCAGTGTCTTTATAGGTAAAGTTTTTAGTTTTATTGATTTTAGATCACTATATATCACAGTCGGGATGTCTCATGTGCTAAATATATTCTCATTCTGACATTCCAACAGCCGATTATAACCGATATTCTAATGACTAATGAATATTTATGATGTCAGTTTCTGGCTTCTCCAAATAGGGGAAGGGGGCTCAGGTATATCGACTTCCCCCAGTACATGCACCGCAAGTCCCCCAGGTACTTTGCTGAACGACTAAAAATTTCCATTTTGTTCTGATGAGATAAAAAATCTTTTGGCAAATAAATCCGCAAGGCTTGTAAAAATCGGTAAAATTTCACTTTTTTTTTAGTTCATTTACAATTGAATTACATACCTTTGACGATTTCTGATAGGTAGAGTGTTTTATGGTCCACGAGTTCTACTGGAGGCCCACTAATGAACTGTGGAAATCGTCGCGAGGTATTTTCTGTTGCCCAAAGTCCGAATGAGGGGAACCTCAAGTTATGCCGCCAGGTATAATTTTCGTAGCCAGAATCTTACTTCTCTATTTTTTGCGGCCCGCATCTTGCTAAGCTGATAATTATTGTGGCACTAAATCATGTTAATATTATTATTCGCGTGTTTTAATTTTTTTTGTTATAGAATCCAGATGGCGGTTTTGGTCAAGGTCCAGGTTTAGAGTCGCATGGTACATTTTTCGGTTTACTGCAACTTATATGTTTATGATGTATTTTCTAAACTGTACCAAACCTTATGTGGCATTTTATGGTTCCTCGTCATCCTAATAAAATGCAGTGCGCCATGTCCAGTAAAATTATTGCTTTCCAGGGTATTTCTTTAATTTCTATTGGGCGTTTGACTGGGCGTAAAATATTTCACAGTAAGCTGCGATAGTAATTTTAGCGAAACGCATAAATTTTCAATAGATCGATGAATTTTCGCAAATTATTATTGGGCTATAAAATGTAAATAGTTGCGCACTTAGCTTTGTGTTACGCGCTACTGCAATGATTTCATACTCAAATTTTCTCACAAAAACGGTACGAATTGAAACATTGTGATTTTGGCCAATTCAAGTTTCCTATATTTTAGGTTGCAACCAATGCCAGAGGCGTACGATCGAAAAATTAAAAAAACTGTAAATTGTCAAGTTGTGTCAATAACGCTTTGCTTTCGGAGTACATAAACTGCATGAAGTGACCTAGCTTCGATAGAATACCTAATTGACGCAAAGCTGTCCAGTGGGACCTGCGATGAACTGAATCAAATATCGCAGCAAATAGAACAACAAAGAGAGAATCGTAAATTAACCGTTTTTCTGTGACTTTCCGCAGACTGAAAATCTGATCCTAACAGCCTCTGCCGCACAGAAACCAGTTCGATGCTCCAGAAAATTGGCTTCGTAACACGCGTGCATACAACTAATATCGGAACCTTTCCAGGAACCGAAATGAAGTTTATATCCGTGTTTCCAGATACGTACCTGAATTGCTTTTCTCACGTTGGGCTGAGGAAAATATATACACTAAAATTTCCGACTTAGTTGATAATACTTGGATATTAATTTATATTCGGATATACTTGCCCATCACTAGCAGCGGTGAATTTTATTTGTGATTTGTCGCCCACTAGTCAAATTTGATATCTTGGGATGGCCAACCGGCAGCCTTTACACAAAACTCCTTGCCCAGCAAGGCAGCGAGTTTGAGGCTCGCCTATTCAGAGGTTCTTTTATGTGATTTCTATTCGGCGTCACGAGAAGGGAATGATTTGACTAGTTGAGGAGAAAGACTATAGCACGTCGGAGTATTTGCTACACTCCTTTTCAGAAACACCCGCTGTCGACTATTCTCGGTGCCATGTAGTAGGATTAATACCAGTTTTCGTTAAAAACATGTAATTTTGAACACTTTCAAATAAGAACTCGTGAATATTAAATTTTTTCAAAAATACAAAACATTTCCCAATGATTTTTCAGTTTCTTTCCAATTTGACGTGATTTGTCAGGTTTTTGCCGTTTTTTAACAAAATTTGGATTTTTTAAAGTCATACTTTATTTACGTGGCTTTAATGTTTACGGACACACTATATTTATTTTAATAAATTATTAATTATTAAATAAATTAAATTACTTATTTAATTCATTTCATATTAGGAAAAATTGAGGGTGACAGTTTTGGAGGATGAAAAAACTATTGGCGGAAGTACGCACAAAAACCTTGGTTTTAGCTTTTTGTAGATACGTAGTGATATAGCATTGCTGAGGCGACTTATGAACTTTTTTAAAGCTTTGCACTGAAAAACTGTATTTTGACATGTTTTTAGCTTTCGAAGGTCTCTATTTGAACCGCGATCAAACTGTTATTATCTCTTGACAAAATTCGGTGTAAAAATTATATTTATCACAATGGTAGGAAATAACTACCGATTCATTATTGACATTTTTGGACTGTATTAATGGTTTTGATGAAAATAGAATTTTGTAAATTCGAGTTGCAAACATTGTGGATTGTAAAATTTTAAGTTATTTGCATAAATTAAATGGAGTTTATTGTTGATTAGTGTATTGGATGTGTGAATATTGTCACGTATAGTTTTGTATTGGGCTACAGTACTCGCCATAATTATTTACTGTCGGCATACAAAAGAGCAAGTATAAAATTTCAAATATAAAAGTTTTGTTTTTCCATGAGCTAGTTGCAAGGGAACAATGATCGAATAGCGGTCAAGTGTGGCGACTCTTGTATGAAATTGTTGCTTAAGTTCATGAGTAAAAATAAAATTTGCACAATTCTCAGAAGCAGAAGCAGGAATTTTTTTATTCGTAGATAAGATGTATTCTATCACTTTTCTAACTAAAATAGGAGCAAATTTTAGGATACTTAATCATAAGAATTCTGAAAATCAGTATATTAATAATTTATAACTCTATTGTCGTTTTTGATTGTTTAAATGAAGGAATTTCTTTATTTGACGTTTGGATACTTTCAACCGACGTTTTTGAAACATTTGGTAAATGTGTTAATAATGTATTATGTAGATATATAGTCAGTTTGCATAATGTAATACTATGTTTATTAGTGATAGGCAGGGATATGGGCTACTGTATCGAAATCTGGGATATATTGGATAATCTGGATATCATGATATGGATAACCGTATCCTAACATTTAAACTTTTACTTCAAAGACTGTGTACTAGACTTTCAATAGTACAACTGTATTTTCGGATGTAAGGATTTGGGATTGAGCAAAAAATTTTCATTTTATAAGATGCTTTTGCACCGGTATTTGCGGCAAAGACATATACAGTCGTTTTACTAAAATAGGCTTAACTGAAAAATCCGATCTAACACGCAATTTTAATTTATAATAGTCTATGCTAATTCATTCAGAATAAAGCGCAAATTTGCTATATTTTGGATATCTTGTTAATTTCGATAAGGTGCCAGAGCAAACTGGAAGCCAGAGATGTGGTATGTCCAAAAGCCAAGAACCTGCAATTGGAGTCCAAACTAGTCCAGGCTAAGACATAATTTTTCACAAAAAGTGCAAGTTTGTGGCATCTGAAGTTTGTTATTAGACTTAGAAATCTCCAGGATAGTACGCAACTCTAGATGGTATTGACCTATTCACAGAATTTTCATGATATATGGTTAAAATTTTTTGCTCAGGCTGTGACATAATCAGAAATTAATATTATTTAACCAACGAACTGAATATAAACAACTCGCGTTTGTCACTTTTAAGCCGCTTGAAAACCACTGAAAAGCTTTTAAAATTCTCTTTCTGCACTTGAGATAAACCAAACCCACACATTTAGCGCGCCAAAAACTATATTTAGACCATTCTTTATGCCCTGGTAGCAGTACATAACCAGGGAAATGTAAACTGACTACATTTTGGAAATGATTTTGTCAACGATTACGCGGCCTAGGGAGTGGGTGGCCCATCAAAAAAAATTGAACAAAGTTGTATATCTGCAGTGGTTTCTGGAAACCTGTGCTGCGAGATATAAGCTGCGAAACACTGGTACCCGTTTTTTGGCGAAGGACTTAAAAACTAGTTTTTTCGTTTCGACCCAGAGTATGAGATGAGAGCTCTTAGTGTTTAACTAAAATGCACACTTTTTTAAATAGCGCCTTACCTTAGTGGAAACGCCCCTCACTTCGTCGGCTACGTTTCAACAAGCTGTAAAAAGATATAAAAAATCAACTGAAAATTAAAAATCTATGGGTCCCAAAAAACTGTGCGATCGTACGTCCGGGAAATCCTAATAAATTAATTATAAAAATTTAAAAGGCCTCCAAAAATTAAAGCGCAGATAGTCCGTGATTTTAAATCAAGCAAGTAAATACATTTTGACTGCAATGATAGCGCATAACATAATTTGGCTTACCGTGAAAAGACAATGGAAGTATATTGGGGAACCAACTAAACATTAAACTAGGACGGTCACCTGAAATGCCTTCGTCTCATTGGCTTAGTGCAAATATGTATGCTGAAACGGACCGCCTAAACACAAAATGTGGATCCAACGACAAAATTTTTTTTCAATAATTAGCCGTTAAACATATTTGTAAACAATGTATTCTCGGTATCCTCAAATAAATTATTGTTTGTGGCTTTACAACCAGTAAAAATTTGCACCTGTTCACCATATGCCATGCCAGGATATCCTGATATCTCACCGACGTGGCTAATATTATAAATGCTGGTGATGATTATACCCATCACTAGTATTTATATGTGTAATCTACATGGAATAACGTGACTGTGAATAATCGAACTAAGTAGTTGCATTGGCATTAATTTTTGGCCAGTATTTACTTTTAGGCGGGTCAACGTATTGTGCTGTTGCCTCTTTAGATCTCATTAAATGTATTCGAGCTGATCATAACAGTGCCGAAGTTCTTAGCGAGCAGGCAATCGATCGCCTGATAAGGTGGTGCCTACTAAAACAAAACGAAGGTTTTCACGGCCGTCCTGATAAGCCTGACGACTCGTGTTACTCGTTTTGGATTGGAGCAACACTAGAAGTAAATAGCTACAAGCATTCATTTAATTTATTTAACGTAAAAATTTCACTTCGTTAGCAGTACCCGTCTGGAATGGCCGCTTCTTGCTCGCTCGAAAGGGTTTGAACGTACAGTAAAGTGAGCCAAAATAAGAGCGTGAAAAATTCGGACTAATATTTGCATGATTATGCCGTCATGTGACTAGATCAGATTCAATCGATAACGATAAATTCAACTAAACTATTCCATTATGTCAAAATCATAACAGCTGTAACAAAAATTAAGACCCTATCAAATCGAACTATCTAGTAGCTAAGTGTCTGAATGTATTAATAAGCAAGTTTTCGCGCCTGCTTCTTGTGATAATATTTTACTTTGTTATATTCTACTATCTGGCGTTTTTTTGACATTCTATCATTATTTACTTTCAGATATTAAAATGTTCGAAGCTTGTCGATCGTCAAAAAGCAATTAGTTTCACATTGAGCACTCAACATTCTGTGGTCGGCGGATTTGCCAAATATGAAAATACTATGTCAGGTTTGTCAGCACTTAGTGAAATGTAGTGGAGATTGTGTGTTGCAGGGGCGGAATCTTAAATTCCGTCGTGTGTGTGATCCGCCATAACTCGGAAACGACATAACCGATTTTCATGACCTTGGGCTCATTCGAACCAGCGTCGTCGATTTACTGTGTACATCTCCGACAGGTTTTTTACTTGGGGTCTGGTTCCGGGGTCAGGGGTCAAAATGTGGGATTTTTGCCCCATTTTAGTAGCCTTCACGGAAACAAGGTTACTTTTGTCTTAACTTTGGAATTTTTATATGGATGGTTTTATTTCATAGTAAAATTATGAATGCCGATGGTTTTTTGTTTTCGATTAAGGCTCCGGTTCTGGATTGTGGGGTTTGAGGTACTGGGGTATGACGCCCCATGATTCGGGGTCAGAGGTTAAAATGAGGGGTTTTCACCGCATTTTAGTACCCTTAACGGAAGTATGCTTATTTTTATCTTAACTTTCGAATTTTTTCTTTGGTTCATTTGATTTCATAGTAAAATGATAAATGCCGATGCCTCTTTTTTGTTTTTCGATTAAGGATCTGGTTCTAGAATTACGGGGTTTGAGGTATGGTGCCCCAATGGTTGCCCAACCCAAAATTCGAAAATTTGTTCATACGCCCTGCTCTGGTGAAAAGTTTCAATTGGGGTTTTTCGGGCATGTGAAACTCATTGCCGGTGTTGATTTTACTCTGTGACTCATGGTTCCGCGGCTACGGGGTGTGGCGCCCCCAAGGTTCGGATGCAGAGAGCAAAATAACGGGTTTTACCTCATTTTAGTATTCTTCATGGAAGCAACATTATTTTTATCTTCACTTTCGGATTTTTTCTTTGCGTGGTTTTATTTCATAGTGAAATGATAAATGCCGATGCGTCTTTTTTGTTTTTCGATTAAGGCTCTGGTTCATGGGGTTTGAGGTATGGCACCCCCGTGGTTCCCCGACCCAAAATTCGAAAATTTGTTCTGACGTCCTGGTCGGCTGACAAGTTTCACTAGGGGGGTTTTTGGACACGGGAAACTCATTGTCCGTGTTGATTTTGCTCTGCGACCCATGGTTTTATGGGTGCGGTGGTATGGCGCCGCCATGGTTCATCGACGCAAATTCCTAATTTTATTGTTACGTCCTGGGAGGCTGATAGCTTGCACTTGGGGGTTTTGAGGCACGGGAAACTTATTGCCAGTGTTAGTTTTGTTCTAACTTGTGCAGTATTTTGTGATATCCACATACAGCATGTCGATGTTTGCTTTTAAGAGCTGATTGGCTGTGCACGCAAAAGGCACTGGTGTACCTATGCTTCTCTACGTTATGAAATCTCGATAGAGTTTCATCTAGTAATCAAGCAGTGTGCATTTGTGTAAGTCAAAACTAAGTTTTGATCTGAGCTCTTTTATCCATTGCCATCTTTGTACAGGTAGGAACCATTTTAATGTTATGCGGCAGTTATGTTTCTTTTCTGATTGATAATGAATATTTTGCTGTTTTGAGCATCTGAAATGTATTTGTCATCAACGGTATAACTTACTTTAGTTATTCGCTGTTCTTAATTCTCTTAAATATACTAATATTAAAGAATTTAATAACCGTTGGGGTTGAACTTCTAGGTTGCGGGGTTCTAGTGGGCCTGCTCCTGAGTTCGTGGGGTGAAGGTCAATGGGTGGGTAAATATTTTATTATTGTGGCCATATTTTAATATAATTATATTACAGCCCTCCGAAAAATGGAGGGCCCATGTTCATTCTCAGGGAGAAATTAAAATTGGAGAGATAAATTATGCTTAATATACTAAATATTTCCGTATTTTTATGCATTTTTACTGCCTTGAATGTATTTTCAAGCTAAAAACGAAATTTTAGCATTATAAATAGTGCTAATTGATGTTTAAAAACAATTTGCAAACAAAAAAATAAATTTTCAGACAAAAAATTATGGAATTAGTTGAATATGGGGGTTTCAGCCGAGTGGGGAGGACTGACATGGGGGAAATCTTACGAACATGAGGGGATTTGTAAAATGGGTGGTCGCCCCACCCCCACTGTGGACACGCTAGGATTGCACATAATTATATATATTCACATATGTGCCGTTTTATATAGAGTTACTTACCGACAGAATTAACTTTTTTAAACGCGTTTAAACCATTTTTCCTAGGTGCTCGTTTAAATGTGTTTGCGGGCGTGTGTGTTTAAACGCATTTGCTTGTGTGCTTCAACGCCTTAACTTCAGTGTTTAAACGCATTTGCGTGCTTGTACGTTTGAACGGTTTACGTGCATCTGCGTGCGTTTGCGCGTTCTCGCGTGTGCAGTTAATTTTGCCTGTAGCTGCATATGTCTGATTCAGTATTTCGGCATTCTATGACTAAGATGGGCAACAAAGGTAAAATTCGTTAAAATTGCACCTTACGTTCGTCAGAGATAATAATTTCCCGGGGTCATAGTCAAAAATTTCAGGACTCAAACTTTCGAGCTGGAGTTTGGTGTCCAACAGTGCTCAGCAGCGGACTAGATGACTTAGCCCTCTTACCTCTATAGCGGAACTCCAACAGCAAATGCCATTGCTTTAGTTTGAAGTGTTGAACAGTATAGTACTTCACGTATATGAAATTGCACGATGTAAAAGCTCAATGACTGTAGCAAAAAACCATGAGAGTCTCTTTGGAAAGGCTATTCTCTGGAGCACGAGGCAGATTCAAAATAATACGCACTAACTTCACTGCAGCTATTTTAATTATCGAAAATAAATTGTTCACAAAACGACTTTAGGAATGATGCAACTGCTTAGGTTTCATTGTCTCGCAACAATCTTAGTGTTGTGTCCAGAACCACGAACAATTTCGAATCACGAACAAGAGTCACGAATTTTCATTTTTCAATAATTAAAAAATTTAGTCGCCGCCGATTGACAGCAGTTATATACCGCACAGTACAAGTGCTACGAATTTGAATCGAATCTACATTCGGTAAGGCTTGTATATAAAATTACTATCCATGCTAAGCGTATGTACACAATGTATAATGAATTTTAATTCTTTACAAAAATATTTCAAACAAAAGTGTGCATGGTCATTTTGCAGCATGTGTAATTTTTTCATTTTACACAAGTTTGATGCAAGCGTATATCGAGTATTGTATGTAGCTTATCTCCATCATCCAACATCGATGGCTATAATTTTTTCTTATTCCGTGTGTTTATCTTTTCAGATGCGCTTCATACTTATTTAAGTCTTGCTGGCCTGTCGCTTTTCGGCCACCCAGGACTTCAACCGGTTCATCCGAGTTTAAACATCACCCGTCGGTGTGCAACACGTTTGCTACAAATTCAGAATGACTGGGATCAAAATCTGAAAGAAATGAATATGATCAGTTCACATCCATGTTGCAATGAGAGTTGAGCCTGTATATTTGCTCAATAACTAACATTAACTGAACAGTGCCGAATGTAAATGTACAAGTATTGAAGAACTCAGATAGATTTGTATTGATTTGTTATGAACGTTTTTATATCTGCATACAACATTTTACTACAGGTCTGTTTGTGATTACTTATATTCCGGTTCAGTCTCATTTCGTGCTATAATATTGTATGCGGATCGTGTTCCAAGCAATTAAATCTTTGTTTTTAAAGCTGCAGAGATACAGAACGCTTCGAAAGTAGATTTATAAAACTAACAGTTACCAAGCTGGTTTGCTCAAACAATCTTCGGTGCAATGTGTCTAGTCATGTCATCATCAGTATACGAGCCAAAAATGATTGCTAGATTTCGAGCGGGTGGTTCGCTCAAGGTTTTCAAACTTGATAGGTTAGTTTTTAGAACAATTTCTTTCGAGCTAGTCTAAGACTCGGACGATCTGTGAGCGAGGTTCGAGCGAGCGAGCAACAAATAGCTATATAAGCCATCATTCACTCATAACAAGCAAGAAATTTATTTTGCAAGACTTTAAAAATTCACGTTTTTGGGATTTTTTATACTAAGGCTCATAAGTGGAAAACAAACAAAAATGCAGAACGGTAAAGTTGTAGAAATAGGGATTCTGTCTTCAGATACCTATGCATTGGGATTCTGTTTTCAGATACCTCTGCATTGGGATTCTGTTTTCAGATACCTCTGCATTGGGATTCTGTTTTCAGATACCTCTGCATTGGGATTCTGTTTTCCAGATACCTCTGCATTGGGATTCTGTTTTCCAGATACCTCTGCATTGGGATTCTGTTTTCAGATACCTATGCATTGGGATTCTGTTTTCAGATACATCTGCATTGGGATTCTGTTTTCAGATACCTCTGCATTGGGATTCTGTTTTCAGATACCTCTACATGGGGATTCTGTTTTCAGATACCTCTGCATTGGGATTCTGTTTTCAGATACCTCTGCATTGGGATTCTGTTTTCAGATACCTCTGCATTGGGATTCTGTTTTCAGATACCTCTGCATTGGGATTCTGTTTTCAGATACCTCTGCATTGGGATTCTGTTTTCACATACCTCTGCATTGGGATTCTGTTTTCACATACCTCTGCATTGGGATTCTGTTTTCAGATACCTCTGCATTGGGATTCTGTTTTCAGATCCGACTTCTTTGGCAATAATTTAAAATGCTCTAGATTTGTGAGAATTTATGTAGCTAATCATTGGAGCAGCTTAAACTCTAATGCTACATAGGTGCACGATTACTACATTCCATTACAGTACGAATAAAAAAATTTGCTGCAATTCATCAGTCTGGTGAAGAGTTACGAAACTCTACAAATAGACCGACAAAAACAAATTTTTGAGAGAACTTCGCTTCTTACTCTCGCTCTATTTCAGTAATGTCAGATTCGTGCGTAACCAGCTGTGATTCAGGATCTCATTTCAAGAACACGGACAAACGTGCTAAATGTAAATTTACACGTTCTCCAATTGCGTTCGTGTTTCATATATCTTTTTCTCGATACATAAATAAACGCCACACATATTATGGCAGAATAGTGAGTTATAACTTCTGCACATTCAATTTCTGGATTTTCCAAACTACTAAAATTATATCTGCGGGGGAGGGTGGCATCACCTGGGGAGTCCCCAGTTCAGAATTGGGGTAACCGAAAATGGGGTTGCTTCCCACCAGTTTATGAGGGGGTCCCCCAGTTCAACCGTGGGACCATAAAGTACTATAACCATCAGAAAACTATAATTTATCAACTAATTATTATGAGTGGGTAGCTCGAGAATTCGAAACTATTAAAATACAAAATATATTTTTTGAACCAATTTTTTCGAGCGAGCGAAAGCCATTGCATTGTAGATACTGGTACAGTGAGTGCAGGTATCATCGATGAATATTCTCTGCCTATGCGACAGAATGTCTTAAAGATAATAGAGGTTGATTCGTGATATATTCGAATATTGGTTTGATATAGATTATAAATTATTCGAATTTATGATTATATATAAGTATAATCATTTAATTTAAAGTTCAGCGGCTACAGGAATGCAAGCCGATTGTTATACATACCAGATTAACACACGATCATAGGTTGAACGGCTTAAGCACTATAATGACCATAATATGTCGATTAGCTGTATTTTCCAAATATATATTATAATATGTATTCTAAATCAAAATAAAATTTACAGTAATTGTAGCGGTTTTGTCGGTGACACGGGTTATGTTTCCTGACTAATCGGTTGAGCGGACACCACGGCTGTGTTTTTTTCAGTTATACGCAAGTAACTCTCTTAATGTGCTAAAATTACTTTGTGTTGGATTGTTAGCTGAAGAGTCGTTATAATTTTGTAACAATTAATCGATGGCTTTGATGTAGTCGCTTGTGATTGTGACTGTTGCCCAATATGTAGCTAGATAACTAGGTATATAACATATCACACACATACATTAAATATGTATTTTATAAAAATTATGTATATAGGCGTCTTTACGTATAATACATATAACATATCTGTAAAAATGTCATGTACATAGCTTTAAATTGCAGCATGGAAAACAAAGAATAAGTCTGAATTTACTGTGATGGAGCAGTTGTAAGTTGCTGAAGGCATACTTCATTGTTAGTCATGGGTGGGTGCGAAAATGGCAGGACTGAAATTGTAAGTGGGCAAAGTACAATTGATGCCAGGACAGGTGATATATTATGTAATGACGGTACGCAGCCGCGAGCTGGAAATTAACCGTGCTTTGGAACGATATATTTTTGTACAGTAAAATTTTACCGGCATTCGTGTTTTCTTAGTACCTTTTTAAATATAATTGTAGACCGAAATAATTCCTGCTCCGATTTGAAAATTTTTGTAGTTTGGGGAAACTTGGCGAGGTACGATGGTATTTTTAGAACTCCTCATCATTTCCTGTTTTTGTTACCGCATTAGTACCAATTCTAGTAGATCGTATATACTCATTAAGGCTTTCGATCTTTCATCTGCAGGCCGTGACATGGACAGATGACCAGCCATGGCGGACATATACTTGGAACATATAACGCTGCCTGTGTGGATAAACTGGACGCCATGAGTGATATTTTCTAAGTTTAATTTTAAAGCAGTTCTAATACAAATTGCTACACATATCCAGACATTTTATTGTAGGGCTCAGTAACGACAGAGTACAAATCGATACAAAGATGACATGATTATAATTCTCGGACAATTCCCAGTGTTAAAGAGAGCGATTACGTCCCCGAGACATTAGGGGACAAGAGACGACCGTTTCCAGGATTCCCAATTTTAGCGAAATTTAGCTCAGCTATGGAACAGGAAACGTGTCCCGATATGCATCGAAATTCGCTCATTGTAACGTGCGGCGCTACCATGATTTTAGGTAAAGATAGTTTCTGTTCTAGTTAGCTATGTACTTCATTGTTTCCATCGTGCCTAATGCTCCTAGGGGTTTATCCGAAGCCTGGTTTATCTCTTAAGCGCGTAAATCATAACTTAATCTTCGTCTCGATTGGCTCTGATGCTTAACCGATCGTGTATGAACTATAGTTAACTCCAAATTTTATTGCCTGATTGCAATATCTTAATACCTTTGGCCAAGGAGGGGCCACTCCCGTCTTAGTGTGTACTCTATATATAAGCGTGCTAGCCGACGGCTAGTTCGCCGTGTTTCTATTTTGTAATTTGGAGACTGGCGTGCCAAAATTAATTTTGTGAATTTACAATCGTCCTATCGGTCGTGTCTCACAGACACCGGAGCTATGCTACACTGGTAGTTTAAACTATATTTTCCGGCTCTCTGAAAACGTTATAAGCTTGTCAGGTTCATGGCGGTATCAATGAAATCAAAGCTAATTAAAGTAGCATCGCTACTACTGCTGAAGTGTTCGTAATTCTAGATCCTTATGTTCTTGCACTTTTGTGACATACCTTCGCAACTGATCGCTGGTGAACCGAAATTATACAGTCCAGTAGGTCACCGACATAATATAATACCAACGTCCTTGTCTTATAAGCTCCAGCATATCAGGCTGAAAATTTGCCATTCACGCCTCCGTTTTCTTTTCGATCTCAGCCTGATTTCTCAGAATTTTTCGTATCTTACAACCTATGGGTGGCTTCTAGATAGCTCTCCAGTTCAGGCGCCAACGGATCCTACGGAGCTGAATCCCTCATAATATGCCGCTGAAATGTTCGTAATTCTAGATCCTTATGTTCTTGCAGTTTTGTGACATCCTTCGCAACTGATCGCTGGTGAACCGTAATTATACAGTCCAGTAGGTCACCGACATAATATAATAGCAACGTCCTTGTCTTATAAGCTCCAGCATATCAGGCTGAAAATTTGCCATTCACGCCTCCGTTTTCTTTTCGATCTCAGCCTGATTTCTCAGAATTTTTTCGTATCTTACAACCTATGGGTGGCTTCTAGATAGCTCTCCAGTTCAGGCGCCAACGGATCCTACGGAGCTGAATCCCTCATAATATGCCGCTGAAATGTTCGTAATTCTAGATCCTTATGTTCTTGCAGTTTTGTGACATACCTTCGCAACTGATCGCTGGTGAACCGTAATTATACAGTCCAGTAGGTCACCGACATAATATAATAGCAACGTCCTTGTCTTATAAGCTCCAGCATATTAGGCTAAAAAAATTTGCCATTCACGCCTCCGTTTTCTTTTCGATCTCAGCCTGATTTCTCAGAATTTTTTCGTATCTTACAACCTATGGGTGGCTTCTAGATAGCTCTCCAGTTCAGGCGCCAACGGATCCTACGGAGCTGAATCCCTCATAATATGCCGCTGAAATGTTCGTAATTCTAGATCCTTATGTTCTTGCAGTTTTGTGACATACCTTCGCAACTGATCGCTGGTGAACCGTAATTATACAGTCCAGTAGGTCACCGACATAATATAATAGCAACGTCCTTGTCTTATAAGCTCCAGCATATTAGGCTAAAAAAATTTGCCATTCACGCCTCCGTTTTCTTTTCGGTCTCAGCCTGATTTCTCAGAATTTTTTTCGTATATTACAACCCATGGGTGGCTCCTAGATAACTCTCCAGTTCAGGCCGACGGATCCTACGGAGCTGACTCACTCATTTCGTCCTATCTTATGTGTCTGTCATTTCTTTGTTGTTCGATTACTGTTATTAAATGTTTCTATGCAGATGTAGGAACATATGGCAGCCGGCGACGCTGGTAAATTAAAAATATAATAACCTGACTGGGTATTCTTCAGTCACTCAACTATTGCGCTTGCCTGATCAACGAGAGAAAGAGGCCTAACGGTCGACGCAAATAAATATCCAAAACCAACACTCAGCGACTCCGTCACTCTACAGAAATAAAAGGACATTTTGCCTCCGTTGGAATTGCGTCCGAAAGTTTTCTTAAATAGACTGATATTTTGGAACTTTCCAATTGCAGTTTTAGTTTAACTTTCAACATTATCGTCAGGGGCGCAATGTCCCCGTTCACATAGGCTAAGATTTCAACTGTTACGAAACCCTGAAGTTTAGCCGTGATACTTTACAAGAAAACGTCTCCTGGAGAAGTATTCAGCTTTTTGACTTACATGAAGCCTGACCATCCTAGATCAACTCGTGATTGACTACTATTTGCAATCGACCATTTGAATCATGTGTTTACTGTTACCCGAGCGCGCGCCGGACTTCAGGCCAAATATAGATAGATGTGCCGAAGTAACCCTGAGTGGCGGAAATACAATGCAGGCAATGCCGTTCTCTATATACTAAGGGTAAGCCTAAACCCTAGCCTAAGCTAAGGTCTTAATACGAGACATACATTAAGCCTAAGTCGAGGGGCTACCGCCCCGGACCCTCCGCTCCGGGCTTATTTTTTCTCACGTTATAACGTAGCGCCACTCAGGGTTGCTTGGGCCGATAGATGTGTATATTAATTAATGTGCGCTGAGGCTTAAACAACATATGTGTGACCACCGCTGCAGCGTGGTCTGCGTGGCCTACGTTAATTAAAATTTTGACCATCAAGAACGTTCGCTCGATTTTATCTCTAAATTGGAGTTAACACGATGACATACTTGTTGCAATTTGGTAAAGACCATTTTTGTCGCGGAGTAAAAACCTCTCGGCTCTGAATTTAAAACGTATCCTTCGCTTATGTGGCATGCAGTTTCCAGCTATCCTAGTGGCAAGTCTACTAGAGAGATCATAATTTCCTCAGCTATTAGGATGTTGGAAGCATACCGGATACTGACAGTATATGAACCCTAATGACGTTCTACGATTGAGTTAGTTCAAACCAGTTAATTGAAAACTGGGGGCACGAATTGAGCACTCCATAGTTTTCTCCCTAGGCTAACTAACTATGTCTCTATATAAATTATAAATCTCTGACTATACACTAGTAAACGTAATAAATTACAAAAAGTGAGCGGAGCAACAGGCAAATTATTTGGTATCTTATTTGTGTGTATATGTGATTCAGCTATTTAATCAATTTATAATAAGTATCACGTTTTAGGCAATTGATGTTAAATCCACCATACAAAAGGTTTGCTAGCTAAAAGAAATTAGCTAATTAATTACCTAATTAGCAACCATGATATAATATCATAAAGCTTTAAAAGCCACATATTCATAATCAGCAACATCGAAAACCCCCGAGCGCAACTAATTAGCAATTTTGAAGTGATTTGAAAATTTGCATAAAATTACCTATTTAGCTAGTTAATTAACCAACTAATTAATTAGCCTATACAGCCAGGTTGTAGAGCTTCAGAAATGTCATATTCGTGATCAGCGACTTAGAAAACCCCCGAGCGCAATTTATTTTTAATTTATGAGCACTTTGAAAATTTAAAAAAAATTAGCTAATTAACAATAATTAATTAGTAATTAGCTAATTAACTAAGTAATTAGCATTTTTAACTTCCTCAAATAGTAAATAGGCACCAGATTCACAATCGAAAATAGTAGCTTTACACTAATTATTTATTGAAAAATGTGCAATTTTTGTTTGAAATTGCTAAAAATAGGCTAAAAGGCTTAACTAATTAGGGAATTTCTAATTAACTAAAGGAAATTTTGACAAAATCTATATGTCTTGCACCTGTTCAACATTAGGCCTTTCAAACAAAAAAGTTTCTTAAAATCGGCCCAGTAGTTATTGAGGTGTTCAACGGACGGACAGACAGTGCCGAATTTCCCCCTCTGACGAAAACAAAAACGCTTCGCTCCACTTATTTTATTCAGATAATGTATTTTTCCTATAAAAAACAATAGAAACACTCATTTCATTCGGGTGCTTTGCGTGAGTATTAGGCGACTCCGCCACCTCCTATTCTGTCTTCGATATCGATCGCGACTTGTTAGAGGTCTTTTCTGGTTTTTGGTAGTCGGAATTTGGCATATTATTTGTGTTTCGGTTCGGCGTCTCTTTGTAGATTCTTTCCTTATCGCAATAGCAACTAAGTACAAAAAAAAAAAAAATGTATTGTGTGTCTATGTTTACCCCCAAGTTTTTCCGGAAAAATTAGCAAATATCAAACGATCACAGTGAAATGAAAAACACACATATGTATCATGTGCTGGCGATACCGCGAACGTTTACAGTGGGAGATGTGTTTTTGGCTTCATTTGGCCCATCCGATTTGTGGACCCCTAGCTCCTGTTATGTTAGGGGCACAGAAGTCCACCATACCTTATAATGACCGTCGGACAGCATATTACTACACCACACAGCGCCATTAAATTTCCTTCCAAAAGACTGGTGGTATGGGCCAAAAAGTGCCGATGTAGCCCCCCCGACCAAATTACATGGTTTCGTGAAATGACCTATAGACAAAGATAAACAATAAATACATTCACTACGTATTTCGGGTCAAAATGGGTCCCAAGTGTGTCTAGGGTCACATTTTTTTAATTTTGACCATCTGGACAACTAACGTTCGTGATCTATATCTTGATATAGCGGCTTTGCAGTGAATAAGAGATCTATAACTTTTCAGAGTTCTATCATCGAGAGCTATAACTTTAAATTATGCATTTTGTTAGGGCATCTGTTTTTGTGCTATGAGCCAAAGTTTAAAAAATACAACATTTTTACAATGCAAGTTTTTTGCTTGTTGGGGTGATCTATAGGTCTACAGGGTTATTTAGCCCGTTAAACAAGTTGGCTTCATTGTTTTCACACTATATTAGCGGAGTATTAACTCTGCTGGATGGTTCCGGAGCAAAATTTAGTAAATTTTAGCACGAAAAAGAGTCATATTTCACAATATAAATGTATGTAGGTCAATCGAACGTGTCTATAGATTTTTGGGGTTGCTAAATGTGATAAAAGCAATTGTATTTGCGTGATATGCATCGAATAAGGCAAGTCCTAGGGCCATACTAACTAAACATCACCATACAAATTGTAATTTTTCTTAAAATTTGTAATTTATAAATTTCAAATGTTTTTATCTTTTTGGTTATTGGAATAAGAAATAAAGAGTTCTTCGGTTTTGATATATGACTAAGATTACCGTAGCGTTGTCATTGAGGTGCTGCCTGTGTATAATTACTAACATTGAGGCTTTACGCGGGCTTAGGGATATGAATTTGGATCGGCAAGAAGGTCAATTAGCGCTGAGTAGCCACATTCGCTCCGTTTCCCCTCGCTTTGCGAGCTACTAGTTATTACATCATATTATTTAAAAGCTAGCATAACCATAGCGTTAGTTATATACTTCAGTTGATATTTATTTTAATAGTTCTTATTTACAGCTGCATGGTTTCCGAACCGATGTATCTTTTCAAATGTAAAGGAACTGTAGAATAGTTAATTATGAGATTAATTACAACATAGTTATATAAACCTCCATTTGTACCTGCAAAACAAGAATAATGACGGTCCAGGGCTTTCTCAAGTTCTGTATTAGTACTTATCTCAAATGTTGGCATTACGGCATTGCATTAAAGGACCGCTGTAAAGCCTGTAAACGTTGTTGGAAGCCTTCAAATGATTTGTTAAAGCACATGTGACCGGTGTACCACATTCTTTTTGAACCTCCTCCACTGAATCTGCATGTTTTTGAAGTTTTAAATCATACGTTTTAGTTGTAGACCTTGCGATTATAAAGAGTTTAGAAATAGTTGAAAACGACGATGTTTTGAAATCCATGATGTAATTATTGCTGATTCGTACGTGATTGATAAACTTCTTGGAATAGTCATTAGTAGTGATATGGTAAGCTACAATCTCTGCGCAACGCACTCGTACATAGCTACACTCACACTCTGCGTAGGTTAGTTGAGTGAACCATATAAATCACAATCCTTACATAATTAAATTTTGCAGAACAATATTTTGACGTCCATGTTACCAGTCTCCGAAAATATTTGATAACAGGTGGTAAAAAAATTCGTACAGATCTGTGCGAAGTATAGTGCGTTCGAGGAACCCAGTCTATATGTATGGACAGAAATTTTTGAACATATGTTTCATCTAAAATTTGTTAATTTATAGTTTGTATATGTACACAACTTGCCAGAACAATAAGTTTTTCTTACAAAAAACTACAATAATATATTGTTCAATACGTATCATGAGCGAGTTGTCATAAAATTATGATGGATATTTCCTAAAACGTACTTTTATGATCGTGTAAAAGTTGCATTGTTTAGTTGCTTAAGTTTGTCTTTTCGGCGATGTTTTACTCTACTATATAACTAGGCTATCCCCGGCTGTCGCCATGGAGTCAGCTTTGCTTGCCCGGCTATGTTTTACACAATCGAGTCTGGGTAATTTTTTTGCGACAAGAAGGAAGTTTATAATAATAATTCTAATCAAGACGGACCGATTTCTGTCAAGCACTTTCTCGAAAACTCGAAGGCCAGCAGTAGCTGTTGTTGTCTGTTCGGCGATATTTTTATGTATTATATAACTAGGCGATCCCTGGTTGTCGCCATGGGCCAATTTTGCTTGCCCGGCTATGTTTTACACAATCGAGTCTGGGTAATTTTTTTGCGACAAGAAGGAAGTTTATAATAATAATTTTAATCAAGACAGATCGATTTCTGTCAAGCACTTTCTCGAAAACTCGAAGGCCAGCAGTAGCTGTTGTTGTCTGTTCGGCGATATTTTTATGTATTATATAACTAGGCGACCCCTGGTTGTCGCCATGGAGCCAACTTTTCTTGCCCGGCTATGTTTTACACAATCGAGTCTGGGTAATTTTTTTGCGAGAAGAGGGAAGGACATAATAATAATTCTAATCAAGACGGACCGAATTCTGTCAAGCACTTTCTCGAAAACTCGAAGGCCAGCAGTAGCTGTTGTTGTCTGTTCGGCGATATTTGCTGTTGTTGTCTGTTCGGCGATATTTTTCTATACTATATAACTAGGCGACACCTGGTTGTCGCTATGGAACCAATTTTGCTTGCCCGCTATGTTTTACACAATCGAGTATGGGTAATTTTTTTGCGAAAAGAAGGAAGTTTATAATAATAATTCTAATCAAGACAGATCGATTTCTGTCAAGCACTTTCTTGAAAACTCGAAGGCCAGCAGTAGCTGTTGTTGTCTGTTCGGGGATATTTTACTGTATTATATAAGTAGGCGACCCCTGGTTGTCGCCATGGAGCCAGCTTTGTTTGCCCGGCTATGTTTTACACAATCGAGTATGGGTAATTTTTTGTGACAAGAAGGAAGTTTATAATAATAATTCTAATCAAGACGGACCGATTTCTGTCAAGCACTTTCTTGAAAACTCGAAGGCCAGCAGTAGCTGTTGTTGTCTGTTCGGCGATATTTTGCCGTTATTATATAACTAAACGACCCTGGTTGTCGGCATGGAGCCAACTTTGCTTGCCCGGCTATGTTTTACACAATTGGGTATGGGTAATTTTTTGCGACAAGAAGGAAGTTTATAATAATATAATTATAATTAAGACGGACCGATTTCTGTCAAGCACTTTCTCGAAAACTCGAAGGCCAGCAGTAGCTGTTGTTGTCTGTTCTATGATATTTTACTGTATTTTATAACTAGGCTACCCCCGGTTGTCGCCATGGAGTCAGCTTTGCTTGCCCGGCTATGTTTTACACAATCGAGTCTGGGTAATTTTTTTGCGACGAGAAGGATGTTTATAATAATAATTCTAATCAAGACGGACCGATTTTGGTCAGCCACGTTCTCGAAAATTGGAAAGCCAACAGTAAACTGGTTGTTGTCTGAACTTTGTTATGATTTCGCTCGCAAATCGACGGCGGTAATATTCAAGTGCAGTCGTCTTTTGTAAAATAGCACGTCACTTTTGATTTTGTCGACTAGCCAGTCAGTGAGTGCCTTGTTCACCGTGCGTTGCATGATATTATAATATATTGTCAATATATGGCTGCGTTGCGTTGAAAACTTTTTGTTGATCCTTGATGTTATAGCTTGAAAAATACCGATAACCGATATCTATATTTAGATATTAGAATATTATATCTATAATTCTAATATCTATAATGCTATTTTAGACATTGCCTAAGTCTAAAATATTTACACTTGATGCCGCAAATATATAGGGTAGAAACTACGAATTATGAAAATTGGCTGCGTCGGCTCCATCTAGTACCTTGGCAACGGCGAAGGAGAATTGCTGTTATAAAATTGATATGGAGCGAGCATGAGCGTTACAAGCGCTTCAAAAGTGGATGGGACCGGTTGTTAAAATTCATTTTATTATAACCCCGTCCGTTAAAATTTTGTGCCTTATGCCACTCGCTTTAGTGACGCCCATGGGAGTGGGCGTAGTTTCCTCAAAAGATGTTAACTAAGCAAATATAAATTTTTTATTGTTTATCACGCAGAACACGAACCGTCTGTCACAAAGCCAATACGAATCGTAAACTTTGTAATTTTACACATTGGGGATCGTATGACAGGTTAAGCTAAAATGCTTCTCAGAGGCATTCGACTCTCAGAGGTTTCTGAAAGGGTGCGTTTCATCGAGAGCTACATCTTTGTAAAGCAACAGACTATGTTAAACCAGGCATTTTGTGGTATAAGCTAAAGCTTCAAAGAATTCGTGAAATTTACATTTTTACAACGTGGATATGTTGCCTGTTGCAGGTGAATGATGACAGGCATTAGAATGGTTTCAATCTATTGGCGTTATTGCTTAATGGGTTCACCACGAGTTTCTGGGGAAGATAAATGCTCACCATTGGTGCCTAAAAGAGTCAAATTTTACAGTGCTGCAATTTAGTTTTCTACAACGGGTCTATAACGATTTCTTGTTATTCAGCGCTAAGAAAGCAATTTAGTATTAACTATAATTTTACAAAGCGTGTGGCGTATGGACGCATACGGCGCAAACAGCATTACTTTCAACGTACTCAGCAATCCCAAAAACTTATCGACACAATCAAGGGTTATACGTACAATATCAATAATTGAAACAAAATTAATTGAAATCTTAACTTTGCCTAATTTGGTTTCAGAATTGAGTACTTTTAGCTTTTTTGATGGTATAGGATTGAAATCACCATTTTCAAGCCAACAGTTTTGAGATATAGCTAAAACTGACGGATTTACTCTATAGCTATGGGCAAAAATGACACAACATAAAATTGTTAATGTTCACATAATGTTCACTTAAAGTTAGACACTAGGTTCAGAATTCCGCGTGTAACAAAAAAGTTTTCAAAAATTCATTCATCCAGCTTTGGTTGTTGGATAGAAAAAACGTTTCAGAACTTTGTTCGAGGAAATTCGGTTCGGTAGGTCCGTTTCAAATAGCGATTTCGCCATCAGGATTTTCAAAAACACTTATGCTGCAATCGTGAATATGGGTTGATCCTACATCAATAATTGGCTAACTTCTACATATTATTGTTTTTTCATACGAATACGTACTTGACAAATCCAAATGTTTCTGGGGTTGCCGTGAGTATCTAGAATACAACACTGCATGCAATATTTTTGTCACTGCGTTGATGAGATATTGGATTGTTCATCATTCGCCTTCAGCTACAGTAAAACATTTTTCTAAAATCTTAATATTGGTATGCATTAATATCGATTAAATACAAATGTTTGGCTGGTTGCAAGATTTATACAAGCATTATTTACATATACTGTATACCGAGTTAAAAAACCCGAAAAAGATATAGGAACCCAACTTATGATGTATATACATAATACCCTCGTGCAAGATGTCATGTCAAGAAATGTGAAACTGCAAGAAGCAACGTTGCTGTCGTTAATGCCGGCTCCACGCCATTAATGTTCGTATAAAGTCGGTGCTATTTCGTTGTGTGTATTGCTCCATCGCCAGTTAGACGACTGGCTCAGCCTGTATATATATGCTCACTCATATCTTATGACATCTTTAGCTTTTCTACTTAAGTAGACTTTATTTATCGAAGAAAGAAACTTTTGGTTGAAGGCCCACGCATACACCACACACTACTGGCACAGCCACAACGAAATGCGGAATGATTGTAGTTGTGTTCAAAGTTGTTGGTGCGTATAAAAATCAAAGACCGTGCTTATTTCGTTAGCAGGCCTGTCATAAGTATTATAATACAGCTGCAAATGTCATGTTTTCTAATTATATAATAAATTATATCGAGTACCTATTTATAACATTTTGTTCGGTATATAATTTAGGCAATATGACCGCAGTCTTATCTTTTTTGGCTCACAAAATTTAGGCTAGTACCAAACAAAACCAACCACTATTCAGCTACTGTTCGGAGTGTGAGTATACATAGATGGTGTATGCATATCCGCCAAATATTACTAATCTTTGGGTTTTAGATACTATTTATTGTGTTTTATTATTCGGTTTACTTAGTTGTATTAATTTTACAAAATCAAATTTTAATATTGTTGGATCGTGGAAATACTAATCGTTCGGTTTAATAATTAATGAAAACTATTGATTATTAGTTCGTTGCTGGGTGACATTTGAGTGCATTAAAACATGTAGAACCGTCATAATGTTTTTTCCGGATTTGAAGACACCACATTATATAGACGCATGGAATAAGATATCAAGCGCGATGCAAATGGTGTCTCCGGATGTGCTACTGTTTTGCGGGCTGTATCCGCGAAGTTCGGATAGTTAGCTGTCTGTTTTGTCACAGCCAGATTGGTGTTGTTTGCGCCGTATAGATGAGCTCTGGCTGCTCTAATTTATTCAAGTTAAGATGTTTCCAACATTCCAATCCTGTTTGGTGAACTCGCACCATCATTCTATAACATTATTCTGCGACCCACAACACAATGTATGACACCATTACGAAAACTTGGCCTAATATTTTAATGAGTGCAGGACCGATCTGGAGGTTCTGTGATCAACTCTTCTTCACTACATGTCCTTTTTGAATTTTGACTTGTTTTTATTCCAGCAAATACATGGGCTCATGACGTATAGAAATTTTTGTGGATTCCCATTGCACAAATGAGAACACCAATCACACACGAGTTTGTTACATGTGGGTCCGCATTGATGTAAATTAGATAAATTATTGACTTATAGGCCAACGTCCACTCCCTGTAAGTTCACTAATATAGGCAGAAGTACAGGAATTTGGATTAATACATATGATTATCTGGTTTCAGGATGGGCATACATCACGTCATACATGCGAAGCACGGGCTCAAGGGTGGGTACCCCTGATGTCTCTGAAGGCCCCCGAGGCCGCGATCTGCCCATCTTCCCTGACGGTACAACCCTATCCAGCCTGCCCTCGGTTTATTTTAGCAAAATGTGTAAAAATATGATGAAAGTTATCAAAAATGAAAGAGGTGTGCAGAGTGGAGGTCGTCAACTTTTTTCAGCACAACTCAAGGAGGCTTCCTCCCAAGGGTCTCGACCTCTGCTGAGACGCGTGCGTCTGAAACTTCGGAACAGGAGCATATATGATATTACGTTAAGTTATTATTTTTGAAAACGAGAGCTATTTAACGCAACATATGTTTCAATTCTACAGTATAACGTCATTTATAGTCAATTATAGGATTTATAAAAAATGTGGCTAAGTAATTATTATATTTTAATCACAAGGATTTATCGCTTTAGGTGTGTTTTGTGTTGTTTTTATGAAGATATATGCTATATCACGTCGGTATTGATGCGATTTAGGCACACTACTGACTACATCGGGCAATTGAACATTATGTTGCAAATTTAGTATCACATCAGTTAACGCCGTGCTGGTTGCCACGCATGATCTTTTTGCTATGTATTGGTCATGAAAATATACGTTTTCAGTGTTTTATCACCCATACACCATCAAACATTGCGAAGGTTTTCTACTAAAACAACTTTATTTTGAGCCAAATTTTATGGCAATAACGCTGTCTTGCTTTGCGAAATGATGTGATTTTGATTTCTTTAATGTCGCATTTAATTTTGAAATATTGCTTGCTATAATGTATATATTTTTCTCAAACTTTGAAGTTGACGGAAACACCATCGTATGGTTCGCTTGATATACAGTGTTTATTGCAAAGTTTAAAACAATCAGCATGAGAAAGTTTGGAAACAATGGGGTTTGTGTCGGCAAAGAGTTTAATAGTTTTATGAAACGGCCTTATTTCGGCAGATGGATTCAGTGACGGGATCTTGACCCACTATCTTTTCAAACATTAATGTCCCTTTATGAACCATATTGTAGGAGCAAAGTGACAGGTTTTTGAACTTCGTAGAAAACGAATCAATATCAGTCCGCCTGCACAGAAAACTGGCTTAATATGCTTTGCATTATATGAATTTGAAACTTTCATTGTTATACTAAGCATATTTTAATATTTTTAAATTACATAGCACAAATATTGAAGAGTACACTTTCTCAGAAGGATATATCGTTTTTCACTTTGGCTTTATGAAACTTGTTAAATGCCAGCAATATTTTATTTCCAAGCAATATCCTGTTTTCTTCGTTCCTGTTGAGGGCATTTATGCTTATCTAGGGCTACAAAAATCAACCTAAGGTGACATGCCCTTCGTTCTCTCATCGAGACAATTTGCGGAGACGATTCATTTTATTAGGAAATACGTATTCCCGGTATGTGCCTAGTATTAACTAAATATTTTTCATAAAGCGGCTGTATTAAGTATTTTTATCTTACAGTGACCTAACCCAGATTCAAATGGATCGCAGATCCCTACATATAAATGGACAGCCTAGATCTTTTGTGTTTGATTTAAGGTTATATGTCAAGATTACTGTGTCATTTTACCTGGATTTGATACATAAAGCCGGTAGAAAATTTTTCATGCAGTCCGATAGGCCGGACCTTAAAATCGCCACAGTTAGCTTTTAATCGGTTATACCGTGGAAGCGCATTATTTGGCAGTATCAATATCATCAACTTGCAAAACAACTTAAAAACATTAGTACTAGCGCAATAATGCGACGCTGTGATTCTTGTAGTGAGGGTGATATACTGGTTACTCGTCCAGCGATGGGGTAAATGAGCGACTGCGGTTAGTGTGCACTTAGCTTCTAATTAAGGTTCCAAATTGAGCTTCCTGAGCCGCCTTTATACTCTAGCATACCAATATTATACGGGCAATACATAACTTGTGTGACAACGCTGCGGTTAAATTTAGCAGAAGCATAGGAGTATTTATTATTTCTTTCAAAATATTCAAATAGACGAAAACCTTTGAAATTTATAACTCACAGCTTTTGAAGGTTCATTTTTTCCCGTTATAGGTGTAGCGCTTGCCATGTTTGACGCATACCACGCAAGCACGATATCTACTGATAAACCCTAAAAACCTATTATACATCACTCATTATAACGCTCTGTGTGCAAGCAATGATGCGTGATATCCCACTCTAGCGAAGAATAGGACACATTTAAATTATATCTTCTTAACGGCTTTGGTACGTCACGGTCGTTTTCGGCCTTACACCCAGGTCTATAGTCTAAATTGTCTGTTGTAACCATGTCCTATCCTCTCTTTTTCATGGAACACCGGATTTGACCCCCAAGTTCTTGGATTACCAAATCCAGCCCTCTCACAATTCCTTTGGCAACCAAACTCAGATTGCAGCTAGTTAGTTCATCAAATATACACTCCATATTCTTCAACCACCAAATACGGTACCCTATATTCTTGGAGGTCAAGCGCTATTATTAAATTATTAAAGAATAGGCTAAATTTGATGGTCCAAGGACTTAACAATAGTGAATTTGGGGGTCCAAGGACATGGGTGGTATCTGGATTTGGTGACCGAGAACCCGTAGAGTCAAAGCTGGTGGTCCAAGGACATGGGGGTGGGTTAAGTTTCTTACTGACAATGTCTGTAGGCCGAGAACGACTACCGCGGCCATTAATAATTCAAATCTGAAAAGCGTCACAGCATTCAGCAGAGTCTAATGTCATCGGCAATTGGTGCAAATAAGATTAAAAATGACAAAATTTGTCTATTTGTTCTTGAAATTTTGCATTTTAATGTCTGAGGTATCCCAATCTATTCACAGCGTAATTAGTATACGATTAAGATCATGAAACCACCCGTATTGAATATTCAGTTTCCCATTTAACTTATATATAGCTACAACTAGTAAAAGACACAGCTCGGAGACTATATATTTTGCACAAAATAGTATGATAAGTTATCCTTTTCTTAGGGAATAACCGGAACCGACAATAGGAACCGGAATAATCCTAAATTTACCGGAACCGGAACCAACAACCGGAACCATTCATTTAAACCGGAACCGGAACCTGGTCTTTGAAACTTATATATAATAAAACAGATGAAGGCACTGTGGATATAAAACTTATTAAAAATAAATTTTACTTTAAACTTGATGTATTGGGATGATATTACTGCTTCTCTGGAACTTTGAAGAGGATGAGGAAGCTAAAATATTTATCGATCAAGATGTCAGTGTTTTGGTCTCCCAGTGGTCAAATGCCTTTCGTTGTACAGGCTTGCGTAAGCTTAGTTTAAAAGTTGGGTATTTTAAATGGCCAAAGTTTAAAAACAACCTCATTTTGTGTAAATTTTTCAGTGTTCTGGCTAATGTTTGCTTGTTTTGTGCAAATTATGGAGCAAATCATTGGGCGCTGCGCAAACAAATAACCAAGTGTGACGTTTAGGTCGCAGTACGTGGGGAATGCAAATTTTGGCTGGTCCATTGGACAGTTGTTCATGCCGCAGACGAATGAAATGTATTTTTATGTTCAATTGAGTGCTATCTGAGGAACCTTCGTTTGCTACGATTGCTCCATTTCAATTAGCCAGACCTACAGCAAGATCGTCAAAACAGAGTTGGCAACGCAAAAAATTTGCGATGCGGTAATATAAGTTAAAAGTAAAAGTTATGTGTGTATATCCATTCATAATTTCAGTTAGCTCTGTAGCCAACGAATTTGCGACAGGGTCCTCTGTGGTGTGTGTGGTGTTGGTGTGTGTGGGGGTTTTTTTTTTTTTTTTGTGGGTTTTTTGTGTTGTGTTTCTTTGTGTCTTTTTTTGTGGTGTTTTTGTTAGATTTTTTTTTTGATTATGCTAAAGGGTAATTGTTGTAAGTTGAGTGAATATTAAGCCAAAAACTTGGAAACCATGCAATGAAATATTAAAAGTTTTTGGTATTCAAATAACCAAACAGATTGATAGTGTAGTCGTTATTTGAACTGTTGCCTTTGTAGAATCTTTCCTGGCCCGAGCTCGAAATTGGTCAGTTTTGAGGATACATCGGAAATTTAGGTACCATTCGACTTAGCTAGACGAGGCAGTTCGGAAAATATCTATTCATGATAATTTTTTTCGATTCACCAAAGGGTACCCAAATTTTTGAAAACAAATATTTTTCTCGATAAACTATATGCTCCATTCGAAGCGGGTTGACGAGCTGAGTCGAATGCAGTAAAAGCTGCTCAATCGGTTGACGGATTAACTATTTAAGCTTAGGTTTAGAATTCTGCATAAATGGCAATAACTCCCTAAGTCGGAAACCGATTAATATGGAAAATTTTGGTTTATTTAAATAACCAGATAGATATTGATAGTTTGGTCGTTATTTGGACTTTTACTTTAGTATGTCCTTCCTAGAACCCTCCAGTCCGAAATTTATAGTCCATTCGCAGCGCAATCTTTTCTGGGATTAACGACTTAGGTTAAGGCTTAGGACTCCACATAATTGGCGATAACTCCTTAAGACACGAACCGATTGAGTTGATTTTACCACCATTTGACTCATTGCGGTTCTAAAAGTATATAAAATCCAAGAAATTTTGTTCGAAAAATTTTGCGACCGAGCACCTATTGGAGCACAATAAAATAAAAAAACTTTCATAAATATTTCCGGAATACGTTTTCCTGCTAGATTCGATTTGAATGATCTGATTCGGTTGATACCAAAATTTCAGCTGTACCTTCAAAATTGACTAGTTTCGGGCTGGGGGTTTCTAGTATGACCACTTCAGTCGCCAAGGGCAGGTAAATTCTTTTAAATATATTGTTTGCAGTAGTCGATAGTTTTCACAATTCAATCTGAGTATTCTATTTATAGTTGCAGTCTCATTTGCATATTAACAGATATGTGCATCACAAATACCTGCTCAGAAATAATTTTATTACCTTATCTTAAATCTGGTGAAATGGAGGTACGTGCTTCTGAAACCGATTTTAGGATATTTCCTTGCAGTATCATAGTAATGAATATTTAGATATATATTCCTTTGTATTAAAAACTACATTTCCTGAAAACCATGCGGTAGAAATATATATATTACTAAATATTAAGATCAACGAATATCATTGATATTCGGTGCAAGATTTCCCAAATAATAATGAGAATTAATTTTCTCCAGAAAAAACTCAACCGACGTTTTAGACAAGCTTTTTAGTATTCAATATTAAAGAGTATATATATAATATTTTATGTCAAGCAATACTTTCCTAAACATAGAGGAAATTGTATTAAACTGAAACAATTTCTGTAATTTTTAAAAATAACATTTTTATACATTCAGTTGTAAAATTTTATTTTAATTGTATTCTTTAAAAATTATGCACTGCTAAGATTGACAGTGCAGTTTTTGATCATGGTTTTGTGTAAACCTCATTATCATGGACGTTTGTGAGCAGAAATTGTTTTTCTTCCCTAGATTGATTTACATAAAAGCAATATTAGCATTAGCTTCCGTATAACATCGTAAACATCTATCGTATTTTGTGAAACATAGGAATTAATAAGGAGAAATGCGTAAATCTTAACATAATTTTTGGGAGTAAAAAATATATAAATTGAATATATGCATACTAAAACTGAGATGAATTTATTTTTTTAGAAATTTTTTTGATGTGTTCGAAAATCGGGTTAGCGTCACGGTTTTGTTTTCTAGAAAAAGTCTTAATAGTTCAAGAAATTTCTGAACAATTAAGACCTAGTCAATGTAACCAAACCAGAGATGGAACTGGATCAAATGGGTCAGTCGGGGAACTGGGTCGCTGGGTCATTACCTTGGTGTGTTACTGGGTTGTCGGTCGTGACCCGTTTGCACCTATGCTACGAATGTTGGTCGTTTTAAGCTGTCTGATGCATTCTGCTGTCATTCATTATAACAATAGCTGTATTATTGAGTTTTTTTATTTTTGGCGCTGGCTCAAGCTATAATGCTCAGCTGAAATAAATCATCCAAAAATACGACCACCACCCAATGAACTGGCTCAATCCAGGACAATCGGAGTGTTCGAACTCCAACTTCGCACATCATTAGCTACTATTATAGTAGCCGACGTAACATTACACAGGCGTACACATCTACAAAGGATTTGCTTAATTTCAATTATTTCGTTAATTTACACATTGCTTGTTACTGTCGCTGACACGATTTCAATGAAACAATCGTTCCAAAAATTCTGAAGACAACACCTTCTTGGCCAAGCTCTGCATATGTTTGGGTGACTGGTGTGGCGGCGGGCTCTGAGTGAATCACCTGCTCGTGGTACTGCCTGGGCAGGGCTACATCGCTGGCAAAGAATCTACACGTATGCTGAAAAAATTAGGGTATACGTGGTGTCACATGCATTTGTTTCCGGAAAAATGGAAAGTGTGTAATATAGAGACAGTCATATTGCGCACTTGCCTTCCGTAATTTCAGAGTGAACATGACAGATACCAGAGATAGAACTGGGTAAAATGGGTCACTGTTTCGGCCGGGTCACTGGGTCAGTAGGGGAACTGGGTCACTGGGTTTCTGTGTCATGAGATAGTGACCCAGTTCCATCTCTGAACCAAACCGCTCAGTTATTTTATGGGCCGCGCAACAAGCTTTTATAGTACAGGAAAAATCCTGAACAATTAACATCTAGTCAATGTACCCAAAGCACGCAGTTATTTTCTGCCCCACTCAAGCTTTTTAATATACTACTAGTGTTATAAAAGTGTTGCTTTGAAAATAGGACGCCGTTATTTTTTAAATCAGTGTAAACATGGTATATATCAAAGTTGTTCAAATATAAATCAGCGATGTTGGAAAGGTCCTAACTCTAAATAGCGAGATGCTGTTGTGTCTGTGGGCCCTAGCAACCAAAATCTGAAACTTTACTTCCAGTTTTTCGGGCATACCATTTCAACACTCCGGTGACAATTATATAATGCCTTTTTCTTGAAACACAACTTTAGCTGCAATTAATTGGATATTTATTTATATATTACGTTGGAAATGGTAGCCTACTCTGTTGCAGTCGAACAAGTCCAAAAGCCAGAAAACTGCTGTGAAACTTTTGTTAAGTTATTCACTTATTATTTTACTTACGAAAATAGAGTATTGCTTCAAGTTTATTAATTTTTATAAATATTCCACGCTATTTTGTTTGCGATTATGTTTCTGTACTTTAGTCTAGTTTCCTGCTGCATCGGTACTAAATATCAAGTATAAAATAAGGTTTGAACGAATTATAGTTTGTTAGCCCATCATGGTTTGCGTGATAAGTCGGTTATATTTTGAGCGAACATTTGATCCCAATATAAAACTTGTTTTATTTTAAGCATCGAAAGCTTGAAATTTATAACTTTGCTATAGGATTAAAATTTTATTCCTTGAAAGGCTGATATTTTATTCAGCTGATTTTGTGTTTTTCAGGTCATCCGTACAGTGATGCAATTCTAGTTTCTGCTAAAATAGTAATTGACAACACTAAAAAACGGACAATGATCCTAACAAAGTTATATTGTGTATTGGCTCGCCGAGTTATATATAATCGGCATTGTTATTACAAACCTTTTTGTCAGCATTCGCGCCTGGTTTACTTCTTTGAGTTATAGTTTAACTGTGTTCGTAGTAGTTCAAAAATCACGGGTGATGCTAAACGTTCGTAAAAAAATGTCATATCGATTTTGTCGGTCTTAGCTGAGTTAGCCTATCTTCTGGGGTATTGTTCGCTTATATTGTTCCAACTGCAGCACCAGAACGTCTTGTTGTATACACCGTTTGTAGTTCAAAACTAATTAGTGTTCCTTCGTCATCTGAGCAGGTTTATGTTTTTCGTAGCTGTAGCAGCAACTGTAAGTAAGCAAAGCGTTGTTAACGACACCTCTGATTTACAATTTATATGGCTTAGAGTTTGGTTTTTTAGTAACTGACAGCTTAAATTACCTATTTTCATTTTGCTCATAAATAGACGGGGGCGTATTTTGTGTGATTTATGGAAACGTTTAGTGTATTCTGAAGCCGGGATGAGATTGTACACTTTGTGGAATCATAATTTATAATACTCCCACATCGCAGCGTCACTGTACAAACGTCGGTTTCCGAGAACAGTTATTTTTGTGCAAAATTAATTAGCATAATTTGCGATTTGCCCTGTTGCTACCTTTTAAAATCGACCTGTAAATTTGCACAATGACTTGAAAACTTACTGAAATCAACAGTAAACATTGATTATTTTTGCCCAGACTCCAAACTTTTTTATTAATTAAAATATACTGTGAAAATTGTATTATAATTAAAATTATTATCGCTGGGTTTACCTTAGGTAATAGCAACCATTAATTGTTCCGTTGCGACTGCGTAACCTTTGAGTAATCTAATTAACAGCTGCAGCAATCTTTATGAATTTTTGACTGGTTGAGCAAACTTGAAATACGCATGGGCTAGGATATGAGGGATGATCTAAATTGTCTTTCCAAAAGTCTAGTGATTTTTTAGCGGTTTTGCCGACTCTATCGGGGAAATTCGGGTAACTAGCTTTCCGCGTTTTATTTCTGCCACGGTAGTCCGGCTGATTTCTGTTGATTACTTTCTACCCACTCTAAAATATTAACATTAGAATATCTGCTGCGTTTCAAACCTGTTTAGAAAACCCGAATCATAGTTAATATAACCCACGGTACAATACAGGACACGTTTATTAAAACGTCACCGAGTAGTCTAGCGCGCTGGCCTGTCCTGCTAATCTAGCGGCTACGGGTTTAACTCCTGCCGCCACCTGGATTTTTACATTTGGAACTTTTTGTTCCAAGCAAATAAATGACGCTCCTAACATATAAAATCATTATTGGACTAACATGGCAGTAAGAAAATGTGATGAAGTACTTGCTATGTCATATATTCTATTGATGTGAATCGAGAAACAATGAATTTATATGCCAAAGTCAAGACTGTGTACCATAAATATTACCAAGCATATAGAAACATATATCATAATAATATAAAATTGTAGAAATCCAACAGTCCGCACGAAACATCTCGTTATCATTGGGTGAACCTAGGTAATTGCAACCATTTATTGTTCCTCTGCTGCTGCATAACATTTAAGTAAACTAAACAAGGGCTGCAGCAATCTTTATGATTTTTTTCAGTGGTCGAGCAAACTACAAAGTCGCCTGGCCATAAAGGGTGATTTAAGTCGTTTTAAGTGATACAAGTGGTATAAGTTTGTGATATAAGTGGTATAAGTGATATAAGTTGTATAAGTTTAAGTGATATAAGTTTTTAAGTGATATAAAGGGTGATTTAAGTCGTTTTTCCAAAATGTAGTGGCTTTGTAGCGGATTTACTGGTTCCAACGCTAAATTCGGGTAGCTAGCTTTACGTGTTTTATTTCTTCCATATTGGCCTGGTTTATTGGTCTTAATTACTGTCTACCCGCTATAAATTATCAAGACTAGAACATCTGCGTTGTTTTAAACCTCTTTGGGCGACTCGCACCGCAGTTGAAATGACCCGCATTTGTTAGAATACGGAGTGCAGGATACGTTGGCTAGAACGCGGCGGAGTGGTCTAGTGCGCTATCCCTTGTTACCAGTCCTGAAGGTGTGTGTTCAATTCCCGCCGACACATGAATTTTCACATTTGGATGGGTTCTTTGTTCCAGTCAAATAAATGATGCTCCTAACATAAGATCATTATAGGACCAACATGACACTAAGAAAATGTGATTAAAATCCTTGCTATGTCGTTTATTCTATGATGTGAGTTGATAAACGATGGATTTATATGTAGGTTTATAAATATTAACGAACAGAACTATAGAAGATCACAATATGACATTTTTCAGGTCGAACATATTACCCCAAAATCTTAGAAACCCAACGGTACGTGCGAACGATCTAGCTTAAACTCTATACAAGGTTTATGAGGTGCATGCCTTATATAAAATTTCGTTCGCTTTTTGTGCTTACACGGGGTCTCAGCGGTAACTAGTTATTCTAAATTCGACTCTAAGGTTAAAGCTTTTGGTACGTGAAACGAGTTATTTCGACTTACAAATTTTCAATAACATATATTAGATGGTGAGCGACGCACGAGTGCGCAACGAGTGGTAGGCACCACGTTTTTCTTTATATCAAAATCTAAATTTTTTGCTAAAATGTACGATTTTTGGACATCATGTATTGTGCAATGGGAGTCTCAGGTGAGTCAGTACCATTCCAAGAACGGTACTTCGCTCACATATACATTCAAATAGAACCAATTCATTGTTTTCAGCAACCTCGAAAGCTTTTTAATCACTGATGCAACAAATTACACATAAGATTGAAAATCACGAAATCATGTATGGTTCGCAGGGAGACTCCAGCAGTTATAGTCCCATACCAAAAGGTCTGCATGGGTCTACATTATAGCATTTGATTGAAAACTACTAAATATTGGGTGATTCAATGTGATGGGTGTTTCAGAGGATACAGTACCATTCCAAAAAAGCGTACTTCGGTCACACATACATTCAAAAGAATCATTTCTTCGTTTTCTGCTATTTCGAAAACCTTTATTTTGGTACGTAATATAATGCTTATTACCGTTTATCTGAAAATGTGATAGAGAAAGGGCTGAAATGCGTCATTCCGGAATATCATTTTGTGTCTTCTCATTCACCTGGTTGGAAAAAGTTGGTGGACAGAGTTTTAGATCTAAAGAACGAACTAAAAGATATGCAAATTTTTTGGATATGATGCCTTTGTTTTGAGGTATAACTGAAAACATGTTTTTCCTCTGTCAGAACAATGGAGGGGTACCTTTTTTAAAAAGGTCTGCAGTATTACATATGATGGGGTCACGGTCCATGTCCGGCGTTAGAGCCCCCATACCAGCGATTGGGGCCAAAGTCACGCCCAGGGCGCTGTTCACATTTTTTGAATTTTTAATCATTTCTAGCAGACGAGGGTTTGAATTTGTTTCCAGAAAAGAAACACTGAAAGTTCTTGCATTTTTGCCAACTTTCCCTATTTTGCTAAAACTCTCAGAATTTTTCCCAATTTTTGTCAGATTTTCCAAAATTTGTGGCGCGCATTCGGCGCAGAGAAGGGGGGAGGGCTGCGGATTCTCAGTGGGCTCTTCACATAAGTCGGGCCCCTTCACATCATACTTTGGCGGTGCTCTGACATTCTAGCGCCGGGTCTATCATGGTCCAAACTGTAAGCTATAATATGCAAAAGACCTCATGGGACTAACTTCATTCATTCCTGAAAATGAAGACATTTTGGGTTTCTAACTAGTCGGCAACCAGGCGGTCAAACACCGTTCAACTCCGTTGTCTGAAACAAATCCATATTATGGTAGCGACCGCCTACAGTAGTATACTCTGAAACCTGGGCAAACCCCTCTTCCGAAAAGATCATTAGCCAGTATCTTTATAAAGATCATAGCTAAATTATCATTGGGAATATACTGTTACGATATTGCATCCGTTGCAAGGCCACGAATCAACTGGAAACACACTGAATCTTCCTGGACCGTGGCCTTGCAACTGGATGCAATATCGTAATAGTATATTCGGATATACCAACGTCGCAGATAATTTCTGGATGCAACATGGTGTCCGGGTATCCTTGACCATCAGTAATTACGGTAAATGGTACCGTAATGCACGCGTTTTCCAAGTATATGGTTTATATGACTGAGATTATACGATAGGCGTCTGTATGAATAAAGTACTTTGTTGGCTTTTTGTAACCCTTAAATATTATCTACGTATCACATGTTTTAATGTCTTATCATAGTTTGAGGTATCGTAAGCACAGATTTATGCATATAGTTTTTAATGTTTTTATGGTTAATTTCAAAATGGTGGATATTGCAACATGGGCAGGATCTTTTATCTGATGCATGTGTTTTTTTCGGATATTGGAACCGAATGAATATATAGGCTTTTCGGAGAAATGTTTAACGTTATCATGGATCTGGACCACGGAGACTAAAATTATAATAGATGTTCATAATGCAGTTATCTTAAATTAATCCTGCAGCACGTTCGGGACAGTCCTGATATTTCTGCCTTTGTTGAAAAATTTTGCTGAAAATTTATTTTAAATCGGCACCAGAATTATGTTTTGAAGGCTGTGAACTCAAATCCTGTTGAGAAATAAATACATTATGAAAGAAAGAAAACATGAAAAAAATTAATTTTATTTATTGATTTAACAAATAGTGATTTCTGGAGTGTTGTGGAAAAAATGTTTTAGTTTTTAGGTATATATAATAATCAGTTATATTTGAAATTTTAGTCGAACACTGTTCAACTCCGTACAGTTCGGGACAACGTAAGATACCATATAGGTCATAAAGCTGAATGAGCTAAGCATATGGTATCTCAGGACTTATATTTTTTTGCTTTGAGAAATTTTGGTTAATGGTTTTAGTTTCACGCAGAGTCCTGTGCAGTTATCACCAATCGCGAGTGCCCGCTAGCGGAACCCGGTACTGATTTAGCTGTCAATGCCGCTGATATTGAGTACCCGCCCAATTGAATTGCAGTCGCAAAATTTAACTGGACCCTCACCATATTCTCGCACTGCATTTCTTTATGATTCTCGAGCCTGCAGTGTGGCATGTCTACATTTTTAAAACAGCTTCTTTTTTGTTTGTATTTGGGCGAGAAACGTAAAGTATAAAAAGATGAACAAGTAAAGCCACCGAAATCTTATTTAACTTGAGGGTCTCGGGGCCTTATACAGATTCCTTGAGACAGTATGTATGTTCTGGCTGCTGTGGACATTCATACGCTTTGCATATTAGCAGTCGCTCAGTCACTAAATTGCTATATAACTTGAGGGCCTCGAGCACGTTATAGAAATTCCTTGACACAGCGAGTATGTCCTGGCTGTGGTAGACATCCATACGGTTTGCTTACCCGCAGTCACACAGCCGCCAAAATGCTTATATATATAACTTGAGGGCCTCGGGGGCCTTATAAAAATTTCTTAAGACAGCAATTATGCCCTGGTTTCTGTGGACATCCATACGGTTTGCCTACCCGCAGTTACCGAAATGCTTATATAACTGGAGGGCCTCGAGGACATTATAGAAATTCCTCGAGACAGCGAGTATGCCCTGGCTGTGGTGGACATCCATACGGTTTGCGTACCCGCAGTCACACAGCCGCCGAAAGGCTATATAACTTGAGGGCCTCGAGCACGTTATAGAAATTCCTCGAGACAGCGAGTATGTCCTGGCTGTGGTGGACATCCATACGGTTTGCGTACCCGCAGTCACACAGCCGCCGAAAGGCTATATAACTTGAGGGCCTCGAGGACATTATAGAAATTCCTTGAAACATAGAGTATGTTCTGGCTGCTGTGGACATCCATACGCTTTACCTACCACTAAAAGGCTATATAACTTGAGGCCTCGAGCACTAGAAAGGGGGGGGTTTGTAACGGTTTGCGTACCCGCAGGGGGGGAAATATCTATTTTTGCGAGTACGCCCTGGCTGCTGTGACATCCATACGCTTTACCTACCCGCAGTCACTAAAATTTGTGACATGAAAATATCTATTTTCGCATCTTCGGTGTCCCCCCTTTTACGGATAACTTACTTTTCAATTTTAGGAATTGGAGATATGCAAATATTTTTTAACTTGTGTTGGGCAGAATTTATCTTAGGTAAAGTCTGGCTAGAACGGTAATATTAAACATAATGATACTGAAGCGTTCTACCGATGATCGAAATCAATCAGCATGACAAACGTCGAAAACAGTGGTATATATATGTTCAAATTTATTGTATTATAGTAGGTATATATAGTTTTTGGCGGTGTTGTATATATCGGACATACATATGTATTTGAGACATGTATACCTTGCCTGCTGCCTCAATGCCCGATTTGCTGTTATCTTTCTTTTCAGCTAGTGAATTTGAAACCGATGGGAACGAAACCTTGCCGCCGTCTAAAAACGGAAAATCGAATAAGAGTCAGCGAAAATTATTGAGAGATAATATTGTTGCGTTGAACAAATGCACTGTCGGTATTATCGATGAGGATAAAATGGAAGTGTCCTAAATTTAATAATTGTTCGTATATAATATATTGTTTGATTTTTTCTTCAAGTCAAATATTATTACATCCTTATTTTTTAAAAACCAGCGACTAGGACACTATCAAAAAGGACAGCTTTCTATTAAATATCTTTAGCCATAATTCTACAAATTCTGTGTGAAATTTTAGTCAAAACTGGAACAACTGTATAACAGTTTAGGTATTTTAGAAAATTTAAAGAATTTTCTTAGAAATATATATTTTTTGCGTGGTAAAAAAACTAGAATTTCAGATTTAAAAAATTGTTAAATTATACAAGTTTGTACGTGTGAACTTTCATTTTTATGGAACTTGGCCATGTGTTTTGTTTAGTTACTGTAGTTATGCAGCTAAAATTTGCTTCGTGTAAATGTGTTATTATAACGGAGTAGATAACGTAACTTACTCACGTTCTGATAATTCTGTACGTCGCAGTCAGAATAATCTATGTAAGTAACGCGTGTTGCAGGCAGGTTGTAGAAAAATTTTGTTTTCGCGATCTCAGAGCTGTAGTCGTACACAGGGATTGTTGAAGAGATCGATTATCAATGACGGAAATTGAAAAAATATACAGTAAAGTGTGGTTTTAAGTGAGCACGTTCATAGGTAACACTTTCCCGCATGGTGTCTCACATGCGACACAGCGTGCATTGTGAAACGATGCGCATGTCGTGTTTCTTGTACGGCGACCGTTTTTGTTCGCTCGTTTTGCTAGGTGCCTTAAGGAACTGCACAACAGCTCCTGAATATCGTTGTGGGCTCGCAATAAAACTGTATAGGTTCAATCCGCCTCTGCGGCAAGATATGTTCAACATTGCGCGAAACGCAGATTAATTCATGCGGTGAAAGGCTAAAATTCTATTACTGTGAAATATTCGTCTGACTCCTGCCATATTGTTTATATATTAAAATGAAGGTGGTCACCAATAATTAGTAAGATGTATTTGTAGCGAATCTTTGAGTCGTCTCAATCGATTTTACGAATAAAGCACACCCTATTGTATTTCTATGTAGGTGATGCGTGCACAGTGTTTGCATATTGTGGCATTAAAATTTTAATTTTGCAACCAAAATGTGGAAGCTAAGATGGATATGGGCCTTATGTTGAGTGCGCCTCTAGATGTGATCGTATTATGTACTGTAGCAATGTGTCACAACTTTGTTGAGGGCATAGAATTTTGTATTATTCGTAAATGGTTAGTAGTCAATTGTGTTAAACAAGTAAAACTTGTCATATTTGATTTGATTGTCGGCTATGTCATTGCGTGGTGGATGCGTTTGGTTATGAAAGTAGCAGCTGTAACATAACGTGCTTGTGCAGTTTAGGACAACGAAAATTGGTTCGATTTGTGTTTGTATCAACGCTGTAAATATAGGTATATCTATAGATTTATTTTGAAGATAACAGCGTTATTGTCGGCCGTTAAAGCTTTGTCTAAAATTTATCGAAGCGGCTAACGCTTTATAAACTTCAGCATATTTTTTACGTGTGGCGAATGCCGCCATATTGTAAATTAGAGTCGACGACATTTTTACATTTGGCCATTCCACACGCTATTTGGCGTTTTACTAGTTACTTTCTTTCCGCCTTTGGCTTTCCACTGTTTATGGATTATATTCGATGTATCCTATTACAAAACTCTTCACTAGGCATTGGTATCGGGTAGTGAATCGGTACCCGACCCGGCTAAACTACCCTTGTACCCGACACTAACTTCGGTAGTTCCCGTATGCCGCAGAATTTGCGTATTTGCCACGTTGAAATTAGGTACCCAAATCTGTAAATAAGACTTGTAGGTTGCTGTGGCGTCAAGCTAAGAAAACTGTTTCCTCCGGCCTTCCGTCCATTACGTGACAGTTCGTAATACATTCCATGATTTTGCAGCGAACTGTCCGATCAAAATGAAGCAGTAATTTGCTGGTTCCGAGGCTCTACCGCTTTTAGAAAATGGAACAACATCTGCACACCAGATATCACGTGATGTGAAAATAATTGAATAACTGAAATTTTTGACAAATAACCCCAGAAATGAACATATGAGTAAAAATATGAGACAATGGAAAGCACACATATTTAAGTTGTTTAGAAAGGACCGAATATATATATCCATCAAGGAAGTGCTTAAGTTTGTTAGTCAGCTTTTTTAAAATTTGTTAACTGCCGTTGGTGAAAAGAGAACCCAACATAGTTCATTCATATAAAATTGGATGTTGAAATGTTAGGGTTTACACCGTTAGATGTTGAGAATACAGATGAAAATGTATTCGCTAAGGATTACATCGATCCTTGTCTTACGTAACTGTAATTCCAGACGGAGATTCTAAAGCACAGATGCCATGTGTAGTAAAACAAACTGTTATTACGCAACAAAAGAGAATTTTGCGATTACCAAAATACAACAGTTTGTCTTCCATGCTAGAACTGAAACCTATAAATTGCTTTAAAACAAACGAATCGTAGTGTGTTGTATTCTGCGTAATAACCGGATGATTTCGATTGAAGCCATAGGCCAGACTGGGCACAACCGGACCCACATGTTTCGTACATGATGTAATGTTTTATGCCTCTTGCGTTGTTGGTTGCGAATCATTTATCAGCTAAAATTGCAACACCACAAAACCATTCATTGATCTAAACCAAACAATGGTGCTGCCCGTGTGAAAACTAAAGATAGCCTATTAAGAACACAAGAGGCAGTTAATTCATCCCACAACGACCATTCGATCGTTGTGATTGCATGTATGAAACAGGCTGAAATTTTATGATGAAGGTATATATTTTTACTATTTTTCTTTGCAAACAAAACAACTATATATTTGTTTATTTATTCCTACATTATAATGTAACAAATTTTATACATTTTGGGTATACATAGCACCTGTATTGTGTGGGCACCATTAGTGCCTTATTAAAATTAATAGGTTTTAAACAGTTATGCAAAAAAAGTATGGATGGTCAGAATATCTTGATATTAATGCAGCTAATCTTATAACATAGTAAATGCTGAGTTAGCAACTTCAGTTGGACGTTCTAGGTAGGTTACGAGTGTTTCTAAAACGTGAAACTAGCAATAAGTCAATTACTAGTTTAATAAAATCTGTAAATTTTTTAGCATTTCCACAGTCTTGCAACATCACATGACAAAGTTTGGTCGCACCCACCTCAATAATAGTCGCTGCCAACTTTTTTAGTAATTGCTTGTTCCATAACATCTAATTTTTAATACCGTTATAACTAGTATATCGCAAGCGATGGTGAAACGGACTGAGCGTGGTTTCAGTTTTGACTCATCATTTTGTTTAATCGCATATAACAGGCTGTGTTTGATGTATATACGTACTGTCCTAAACCCTCTTGAACCCAGAACCCATTGAAAATTCTAAAATCGCACCGACCCTAAACTTATCGAAAACAAGTGGCAACGCATCAAGTATTTGTGGTGGTCTCTAGATAACCAAACTGTCGTATTCAACCTACCGGAAAACCTCTATAGAGGAATCGTGGTGACATGTACACAATATGTGATCAAACAACTGAAGACAGACTATATATATTTTGGAAATTGGGTTCATTGACCCTAAACCGATGAAAAGGCATGAAATATGCACGCTGAACTCTAGATAACCAAATCATTGCATTCAGCATACCGAAAAACCTCTGTATAGACTATGATCGATGCAGTGTTTCAAATAACTGAAGACCGACTATATTCTGGAAATCAGGTTTATTGACCCTAAACCCAATGAAAACGTCTGAAAAAGCATAATATACTCGTGCTGGACTCTTCTACATAAGCAAACCATCGTATTCAGCCTACCCGAAAACCTATACAGACAGTCTTTATGACCTGTGCGCAATATATGCGTTAACCAAATAACAAAGACAAACAATATTTTGGAAATTCAGTACATTAACTCTAAACCCAAGGAAAAGGCGTGAAATGTGCATGCTGGACTTTAACCAAACCACTTTAGTCAGCCATCAGAAATGCGTATATATATTTTTGATGCCCTGTTCGCAATACATAATCAGACAAATGAAAACTCAGTACACTTCGGAAATTGGATTAGTCGGTACTAAAACCCTTGAAACCCCATTAAAAGGTACAATATAGTGAAATTGGACTATAGATAGCAAAACCAGCGTGTTGGGAATCACAGCAGGCACTCATTGTAAGGTAAAAATAAGCAATACCAAGGCGAAATTTAAAAAATCACTATTTCTGGCAAAGGTTCGACGAGCCGTATTCGGGCCCACAGAGGCCCTGGGAGTGGTCCCACAAAAAAGTCGAGGTCATTGAATTTGTGGATAGTGTTGACCTGGTCCTGTCGTGGTCTCTGTTTTTGATGCGATGCCTGTATCGCGGGATATGGGCTGTGAAACACTGGTATCTGGACAGGTTTGGCAAAGAACCCTTAAAACCTGTTTTTTTGCTATTTTGGCCCCGAAGATGGGGTCGGAGCTGCTCTCGTTGAGCTAAAGCATCACCGCCATAACTTTTGCTCAAGAAGCAAAAAATTTGTCGAAATCCGTCCATAGGAAAATGAGTTGATATGAATGACAGCGACAGACAAAAAAAATTGTCGCTATTTTCTCCTAGCACATTTGGTAGAAACCCCTTTCGCTTCGCTCGCTCCGATAGAATTGATATCGCTAAATTCTACCTGAATCTTTAAAACTTTGAATTTTGATTTTGCACATTTATGATGCAATTTTATGTAATGTAGCATCTGTGGTAAATGCATGAGTGATTCTTGTGGGACGCGTTTCATTGCTTACAACCTGGGGAAGCCTGCAGGCGTGTCTATATTTGAGTTCAGGGGCTAAACAGGTATAAAATCTGATTTTTGTACAAAGTAATGTGATGTAATCTAAGGGAAGGGCGCGTCCGCGAAAAAACCTTGGGGGGGACGAGCGGTACTGATACGAAGGAAAAGTATCTTTGGGATGGGGGTTCTGCACAATATGACCCAAAACATGTGAGGCGGGCCGGACGGAGTATACATACATACTGGACCAACTTAGCAGACTTCTGGGGAGCATACATATCTCTATATATACAAACTTCATTAGCCAACTAGGGCGCAGTTCTGGCGTGGGCGACCTAGATGGCGGTCCCGCCGACATATTTCTGGGGGGGGGCTCCGCGCGTCCCCCACGGTGTTTGCGCCAATGTTTCCAAGTATAAACGCAACGGTATTAATCTGATTTCAAAATGGCCATTTTTATTAATAATTGTACCTCGATATTTTAATCTGATGTAAATGTTTATATTAAGTTATATATACAGTGTGAAAGTAATTCGTAGCATCTTGAGGATGTCGATTTCTCAGCGGGAACACGATGCTTTTTCTACAGATCCCGAGCAGGGAATGTTGATTCTGGCTGGCAGTACACGTAAACGCCTTGCTGCATCAAGAACCACGACCAAGATAAAAGAATCAGATGCTGCAGGGCGGCTGCCAGTCACTCAATAATTCCAAAAAACGGACGCACATTTGATTTAAATACGACGAAATACCTCTAGTGGCGAATTGTTTAAGGTTGGTACATAATCAGCAAAAACGGATCTCTATCAAGCTACAATAACTAACCACATTCCGCACACTACGAACTGGTAGGGACGAAACTTATTTGTAACTCGACAAAGCAAATTGTCTGACCTTTGCGATTCGCTTGATAAAAGATGTATTTCAGCAGGTTCCAGAGTTGAGGATTTCTTGCCACATACTTGATGAGCCGGAAAACGATGCCGCGACAAGGGAGTTCATCCCTGGAAAAAACTTATGCTAAATAGCAGAGGCTATGTAAATCGTACAGTGAGCAAACATCACATTCCAACACTTTATTTGATGTGATTAAGACACTGATTTGTATATACAATGGTTCTAACGACGCGACTAAACTGGAATTTGTTGGTATTTCTGCCGTTAGTACTTAGCATTTATACAAACGGATAATCAGACGCAGTATACAGATGTAAACTATATAAATAAAGCCATGTATTTGCGATATTGATGTAGTTTTTTCAATACAATACCACATCGATTTTTTAGCATGGGAATATGACGCACACGTTTCCAGAACTATGTTTGCATACTATACTCCATCCCATCGTATTCTTTGAGGGCTGTAACATATTTATATTTATCAGACTTTGCGACTTAATACTGTGCTGTATACAAAATGCGTGCCGGAGAAATTTGCTCTTGTATATGGTTGCTGTAGTTTACGTTTCATTGTTTCTTATGATGTGTTTACCCTACGAAGCCTGGTTTAGTTAATGCAAGAGTGCAATAGGGAAGAATATTACACCTCCCAGCACTCACATGTTAGCCCGTGTTTGATGGTATGGGCGGTTTCAGCCTGACCCCCCAGAAATTGGGTAGGTCCGACCGACGCCCCACAAAAAACTGGGAGGGTCCGAGCTACCGACCCCCAGAAACTGGAAGGGTCAGGCCGAAAACGCCCGTATCATCAAACACGGGCTAACATGTGAGTGCAGGGAAGTGTCATACTCTTCCCTAATGCACTCTTGATAAAAGTAAGCAAGTTATTGATACAATGTTATCAAGTTATCTCCTCAAAGAAATGTAAGTGTAAATGCGCCCTAATCAGGACCGCATTTAGTTATTGTTTACAACTTTCAAATGGTTAGGCCAATTAGGTCTAATATTTAGCAGCATAGATTGTAGTACCGCTTTAGATGAAAAATTTTAACTACAGTAATATCGCTGCAATAACTCGTGCCATGTGGAAATAATGAGTTATAAATCATTCTAAGGCCAAAACTGTATTAAATTATTTGTGTCAAACTCGTACACAGATTGCCTTGGCAGTGGCATGGCCAATTTGGTATAACCTTGAAATAACAACTGCTCATTCGTTCATTCCGTACAGGTTGTCGTCCTGTGAAACTTGATTTTATATGTAATAACAGACGATGGAGTGATAATCTTATTTCATCTATTTTATTTGTCTGGGCACTATGCAGCATGATTTCATGTTTAAATATTTTAACAAATTTGTTGTTTTTACAACCTGAATAATGATTTTCTCTTGGACACCTCATATTAGTTTTCATCTACCCAGTTCTTTCTATTTGAGTGTGGACTTTTAGCAATATGTAATCAGCCATTCGTTGTTTAATACAGTTAGTCAACCCCGCCAGAATGTCATGTGCTTCGGGCATTATTTTTTGAAACAATGATACCATTAGCAGCGCTAGATTGCCATTTATTTTATGGAAGGTGTGATCTGGGTGCGTGCAGTCAGCGCACATTATGAAAGTATGTCTTAAGAGAACTACTAGGTTACGACACCATTATATAAAGGTTGGGACTGCTCTGTCACCGCGTATTTTTGCTGCTACTAACTGAACTTGGAGTCACTATGAGCAGCATAAAGCACAAATTAGCATACACAGTATTTTTTGTATTATGTCGAGCTCTTGTTTTGAAAGTAGACTGCTTTCCCGCAATCCTCTAGTGAATCCTTGATATCAGTAGCATATCTCAATATATATACCTACACTCCATGATTGGAAGCTTATTCGGAACCAGTTCGTTAGTGCCCTCGAAAGCCCAAAATTGTGGACGGAAGAAATATACTGTTGCTTAGTGGTGTTCAGTTGGCCATTATCCATAGCATTGTCCAATACTTGTAGTCTGTATGCGGCAGCAACGTACTGTTTTACGATGTACCAAATGTTGACTTTGCTGATCCGGTACACAGGGCTCTCGACAACTAAATGAGTCTTTGCCAAGTTTGCGGCATTAGTAACGAGCAGCGTTCTGGCTCGACATACACTGTCGGTAGCTGATATAATGTGGTGCCTGATTACTACGAGGTGTCTTAACCTTGGTTGGAATTCGTTGTGCTGATAACCTCAATTGCCGTCCGAAGTTACCTATTTTACGAAGGTTGCTGTAGCAACAGTTGGCTCAAATCGGAGCACTTAAGCCTCCGATACCGTTGTCTATCATTTGGTTAGTGTGTTCGCATTCAGCTGTTGCTTGGATACTCATCGTTTAAATTTAGAGCGATTCGTACATATTCGAGAAAATTTTTTCCGGAGCTTTATGTAGGCAAACATTTGTTGGGCAATAAGCAAAAAAGGGAAGCATTGTAAATGCGTAGTCACCGTTGAGAACTTGCTTTTTTCCGAACTCTTGTGTCTCAAAGAATTTCTGCAGCTTGCGATATTCGTTTATGCCAGATGCCGATTTATCATGTTCTTTTTTTGGTTCTCATATCATCAATAGCTCTTGGTCTATTGTATTAAGTGCCCGGTTGCATAGGCAACGGGCTAAGTAGATATCGAGTTTTGGTTTCTAACTAGGCTTGAATCAGGACATATTCAATTATTTTGAGCCAATCGGGACGGCAGGCCAATACCAAAAGGGAACACAGGGCCCCGTGCGAGATAGCGTGCCCCCCTCCCCTAGCAAGGCAGCGGCCCCTAATTAGAATCGGAAAGGTGCGATAATGCATGCCTACACAAAATGATTGAAGTGCTCCCTAAGCTGATTCGCTGGGTACAAGCCTGCTGGAGGGTTCGTAATCGAAAACTTTAGTAGCCTTATTGTTGTACTGTTTTGTTGGTTGTTGCTATATGTCGTTTGCATCTGCCAAGTTTGATGACGGCTGTGTTTGGCCGACAGGGTCGCATGACGTAGATACTTGTCGATAACATTTGTTAACGCATGCTGTTGATCACAATATTGATCAGGTCGGTTGACGTTCCAGTTGTACCACGTCGATTCCCTTTTATTATTGATGTCGTCGTATTCGCTATTTTATGAGATGCATTGTTATTGCTCGGCACGGCGCGTATTGGTTTAGAGCATCGGTATTGTAAAGATCAGTTCAAATCACAAAACCACAAATCAGCTAACACTTTATTCAGATTTCCCCAACATTTAAATATGCTATAGCATGACGGGTAGTAATATAAAGTGTATAGAATAATGTTGATTTGAATTGAACGGGATAGAAATGAGCTGACATAATGACTTAAAAGGGTCTTTTTACGGAACTGCAGGTGTTGCGAGCAAATTACTTATATACACATCAAATCGGCATCATCTTTAATATATATCTACAGATCAATCACAACACTACAATTATACTCGAGCAAACTGCAGATCAAGATAGGTAGCAATTATTTTCACTGTCGCAGAACTACACGAGAGTTATTGTTTCAACACCATTTTGATTTATTTTTCGTCTAAATTCAAACTCAATGTATTGAGCAGCTGTCGTCTTGTTTTATGTAGACAGGTTATCCATAAGCCAGGCATAAGCGGAAAATCAACCTCTGTGGTGGTAACTCTTTCAGACAGGTGTTATATTTGGTTTTCATATCCGCTGATGGTTTAGAATCGATTTTTATTTGGACAAATTTTTAGAATTATCGTTTGGGTAAGGGTACGCGTGGATATCTAGACGCTAGGTATCGATACGCATGTGCGCGTAGGCTGAGTACGAGCTCTGTGTTTGAGCTTGTGGGTAATGAATAAACGAGAGTCGTTCGTAGCTCGTGCATAGTGTATTCCTGCTGTACGCACAACTGTGGAAATTGTACTTTATCCGCTAGGGTGTATTTTTATTTCAATGTCAAGCGTTAGGACTACTCATAAATGAAATGTCCTGAATATTTTTGGTGGTTCCTTTTGCTTGTCTCTGTCGAAGTAGGTTTTCGTGTTTTATTCTATTTAGTATTGTTTAGAAGATCGCGGTTTTCATCTGAGTCTTGTCTTCTCAGTGGTTCTATGTACTGAGCACCGGTTAAAATATGGGAAGGTTATTAAATTCAGCTGGATTTCACAACATCTAGGTATACTCCGTGAAGTACCGACGAGTTTTGGTTGGCTTTTTGTGCGCAAGGAGGTGATCTACAAAAGTGGATTACATGTTTGTCGCTTGACCCGGTCAGCGTGACTCGCTGGCGAAGAAGTCACTATGAAGGGGGTACTGTGCAGCAATGCTTTGAAATGTTTAATGCGTGAGTCGATTGTAGGCGCGTATATTTGGGTTATTCTTTCGTCCAGTTAGTTCACGATCGTCAAAGCAATGAACGCGCACAAATCATAATTTTTCGTTACTGTAAATTAGTGACCGCTTGCACGGAAAACCGTTTACCAATCGTTTTTTCTTCGTATACGATACGCATATAGACCGCGAAACTAGCTTTTTGCTTCCGCATGTCATTTGATTAACCTGGTCGAACGTGCGAAATGGATGCGCATATGTAAATGCACATTACCTTGCTCTTGTTCACGTTTGTTAAGCTGCGAACACTCATGGCAAAGATATCAACGCGACGTTTTGCACGGCTCAATTAATGATTTTGCGAAAAGAACAACCGTTTTGTACTACTGTATGCACATAAGTTGGACTGGCGCATAATGATGAACTTGCAAGGCAACCGTATAGGTTTACCATTTGTGGGCTTCATGCGCCGCGAAATATTCTCTGAGCCTAAATTACTTGTGAAAAAATAATTCGCAGAATCTAGATATTTTCACTATTATGTACTTTATACAGAACCAAATTTGTTACCATCGCTGAGAGGATTCCATTCTTCGATATAACCCCTGTGCTGTCTTAAAATGTTGGGGACCGTGACCCAAAATGGCATGACCCAAAAACATTCCAATTCGTGTGGGTTTTGTGAGTATTTTGGGCATTAAGCCATTAAATCAGCACAAACACAAAATTGGGTTCACACATTCTATTAAAGTCGATAAAAATTCGCGAAGAACTCCAGATTAGTGTTGTGCTATGTATGCGCGACACAGACAGACAAAAAGCAATTTTTTTGCACAGTTGACCGCTATTTGAGATACCGCCACTTTGCTGCTCTCGCTCCGTTTTAATAGCAATAGTTGAGCGAAAGGTCCTTCCTTTCGGCAAACATAATCATTTAAGTTTTGTTTAGTTTACTATTTATGTAGCAGTTATTACCCTTATATCTATGACAATAATAACACTAGCAATGAAAAGTGAACATAATAATCATAAGAAAAAACAAATACAATATGCACATATATATGCGGCATTTACCTTATCAACGTCCGCTATGTGGAAGATTTGTCTCTATGTGATCACGACCATACAATGGTACATGGTAGGCGGAAGGATATAATATGCAGCACAGATAATGTTGTCGCGGACACCACGTACATTACTCTATGGTGTCTTCGACACCCTAAATTTGAATAGTTGTTTAAAAAAAGACGGAAAATTAGCTAAATGAAGTTTCAAATTATCTACGCTAATTGATTGTATATATACCATAAACCATGCCGTTTAAAGCTTCGCATAGGAAGTACATGGACAAAGCTTGCACAGTACAAACTCTTAAAATGAAAAAAACAAAGCAGCTTCCCAAATGACTGATCACGCTAGCTAAAAGTTGATTGTGTCCGTCACACCATACATAAATGCTAATGGTGTCGGAAACACCATATATAATTGCTTAGCATACAGTGGTAATGTTCTGTGCACTATATCATTAACGGTGGTACGCAGGATGTACGTGGACAAAACTTCCAAGTGTCGGGCAACTAATAACGCAATAGTCAATAAATGAAACTTGAAAGAACCAGGATGGGCTGGTTGTCCGACTTCAATACCTGGCCCTTTATAGTAGTTCACACGCGATAATTTTGATATACGACGTTTAAACATAGCCGACAATAAGCATCGACAACGTTACATGGAAGAGAATTCCATATGCCAAACAGTTGTAATGAAAAGAGATGTTTTTAATATCTACTCTAGATCCCTGTAGCTTTAACCAGATGAAAGCACAGTTTGACCCCGGCAAATTTTGTTGAAATCTTGTTGAACTCAACTGAGATTTGACATCAAAATCTATAAACAAACGTCGTGAGCAAATGGTTTAACTAATTTGCAAATAGCTTATAAAACTTTAGAAAAGTATGGGTGCTCGCATACCTCCATGCGGTACGCCAGAACGAATAGGTGAAATGGGTGGCTTAGCAGAACCAACTTGAACATATTATAGCGATTTGATATATATGCACAAGGACAAGCAAGTCAAATGCCTGTGAGACCAATTGATTCAAGTGATTTAGGTAGTTTTATGTGTCAAACAGTATCGAGTGCTCTGTCAATGTAAATAACATCAAATGCACCGTTGCTCATCTGGATTCTTAGTCCAGCTATTTATAAATGCCAATAGTTCAGAAGTAGTTGAATGAATATTGTTTATTATAAATCAAATTGTAATCTTCAAGGAGTCACTAAGTGTCATACAAAAAACTTAGCCCATCCATAACTTTACTAATACTAGATAACATTCTTATCGGTCTGTAATTATCAGCTTTAATTTTATCCTCTTTCTTAAAGATAGGCAGAATGTGTGACAATTTCCAATCCATGGGAATATGACTTATATTCATAGCTTTATGATACAAGCCTACAAGTGTTAAATATAAAGTCAGATATTCCATCAGGACCCGTGCTTAGTTTAGGCTTTAATGCGAGCAAACATTGTCTCAAACTACAGGTTCAGTCATCGCTACTAAGCTGAGATAATTACATTCGCGAGACGGATTGTTAACCGTGAAGTCATCTTTCTATCTTCAGTAAATACGGAAGCAAAATATTGGTTTAATAGTTTGGTTTTATTTTTATAATTTGTGGCATTTTACTCGTTCAATTTATAAGCATATGCAATAGGTTAAAAATCGAAAATTTATTTTTGACAAACAAAAGTCCAGATGGTATAATCGCTTCCTGATGTTATACATGATATTTAATAGATTTTGATATACATATCTACAGTCGACGAATTTTTTTGACAGATTCAAGCTATCGTGTGCGAATTGCCTCACATGAATGTTTTTTAAAAGATTTGTGTTTCTGCTTCTGCAGATTATAAGCTTTTAGAGTTTGAACTGATCAAAAATATTTTTTTCCTAGCCGATACGGTCGGGGAACACATTTATGCGATACAAAAAATAATAGACGATTTGAATTCGCTCATGGTTCTTCAACAATTGTATTAAAATATATCCATAAAGTCTCAGTTAATATTAGGTAAATAATTACAAATTTTAAAATCATTAACATTTTTAGTTTTTAAACTTATGAACTGATAAACTTGCATTGATAAACTTTTACAGTTAAAAGCACTAATATTGCCTATTATTTTATGGTGATCGGAGGTAGAAAACAATGATGATACAGCAATATTGACATTAAAACAATTACTATTGACAAAGACAAGGTCTGATATTCCTCCAGAAACGTCAGTACTTTGTGTCAATACTTGAGCAAAACCATGTTCTGCAAAGAACGGTACAAAACTGTGCTCGGGTTCAGAGGAGTTGCGAAATGATTCATTCATAAAATATATTCGGTAAGTTAACTTCACCTAAACACGATGATGAGATCATTAAAACCGCCACGCTTCTCAAACAATTAATCAATGGAATTGTTGAGATCTTTTTATCTCGAGATGGTAAACGATAAACCTGAAAGACTCTGAGTAACCGACAATTATCACAGAAAATATGAATATCTTTGCAATTCAAAGTATTCACAATAATATACAATATACCAGAGGAATGATAAGGTAAACACTTTCTTCGGTATATTCGGTATAATTGCTTCGGTATATATGTATAATTGGGTATAATTAGGTAAAACTGACCTAAAACGTGATCAGTTAACCATGTTTCAGTAATAAAAACATACCCTACAAATCAGGTATCTCATTTTTAACGCTTAGCAAACATACATATTAATGATGTTTGAAAAAATATCGGATTTCCCGAAATGATACGGCCTCCACGTACTTTTGTGTTTTTATTCTTATTTGGTCTTATTGATTCATTAATTAGTCCTTGCATTCATTCATGAGACATTCATTCAATTCACTTAGTAATTCCCTATTTCGTTCTTGTTTTTTAATCGTTAGATCAGGTCTCGCAAACAGTCTAACCAATATTTCCCACAATCAGGATAGTCTCGAAGAAGTTGACCAGTCTTTGTCAAAACAGATGAGCTGTTAAGTGGCTTTTTTGAAACTAATTCTTTTTTAACTTTTAGTAAACGCTGGCCCAGGGTCTTGCCTTTACGAAACGTAGATTCACCGCTACTGCAATAAATACCAATTTTATCACTGCAAGATGCCACTTTAACGTCATCAAGTTTTGTTGACGGACAACATCCGATTCTGTTTCCGGAAAGCAGACTATAACCAAATTATTCTTAGTACATGTTATCTAAGTATTTAGATACAAATTCCAGTGCGGCTTTAGTTGCAAGCAATAACAATTATGCAAACATATCATCCGACATTTTAGTGTTACTGTGTGTCAATTGATTAGTTCTATAACACCATAATATCCCAGACGAGCATAATTTTGAGAAATCCGCAGAAGATCGATCGGTCAAAGATGGTAGATTTTACACATATAGTATCCGGGTTGATCGTTATTCGTTCACCAAGCTGCTTAGCAATGTAGTAACCAATGCAACTGTTATTGGTCATACGTTGGCATAATTTGCACTGAACCTGAATTAAAGAATCATCGGAGTCACAATAATAAGCTAAATGTCTACTGCTTTCACGCGTTATAATAATACCACAAAATCAAGTATTAATAAAGATATGGAAATAAAATATATCGATTTAGTGAAATTATATCAGGCTCGAATTGCCAAAGACTGTTTTAAATATATCAACTCGATATGTCAGTTCAACAACAATTCTGAACAATTACAGCAAAACTCAAGAAGTTAAGGTGAAAATACAGCAATCAGTGCATGTCCAACACAGTGTACGAATAGCTAGCAGATTATTTTCGTTTATCTGATATGGTTTACAACGAACAATGATAGAATACAGCTGTTTTGGATCAGTTGTACAATATTACAATTGTTCAGCCCAGTAGATAAATGGTCATGACAGACTTCAGTGAATATAGATTTTTTATTTCTAGTGTTTGTATTATTCGAAAACTGTTTCATAATGCGATCAGAACAGTCCCACTCGTTCTTGCTATTATTATATACAATCGTTACAACATGCAACATTCAACAATCTTATTATCTCTTTCTTGTAGTACAGACCAGTTTAGTAATGTGGCGACTGTTGGTTCTGAAAATTATGAGAATTCTGAAACTCCTACCAAACTTTGTATAGTTTGTCTTTTCTCACTGGAATTCCCGAAGGCTTTCTGTCGTCAATTTTAAATCTTAAGTTTGTTTTACTGTCTGTTCTGTTTGGTTTCGATGAAGGCGCAACCAAATATTGACTATTAACTTTTGGTTACTATATTTACTGGTTTCGATATATTTCTCATGATAAAATATATTTAGAGCCATGTAATAAAGTTTTCGACCGAAATCTGAATTTGTGTTGTGCTACAGTTGGTCGCAACAGCAAACACGTTACAACAATTTGTTTAGCGGCGATCAAGTTGTGATTGATTGCTTAAATTTTAGGTTTAAACTAAGCTGTTGCTTGGTTCTTTGCTTTTCTGTTCATCTCTTGTATCGGTGGTTGTTTGAATTTATTCTGGGCGCGTGGCCTAGGTTACCAATCAGCTTTAAAAATAGCAGTGCGCGATGATAATGGGTTTGTTAGTAATCCTTGATTTTTTAGCAAAGCATAAATAGGATATTGGATACTAAATAGGATATGTGGAAGCTTGAGGATACTTTCTTGTTAGAATAGTGTTTCCTAAGTCACCATGTTAGAATTTATTAAGATTTATAAACTTGATAAATATTATGTTTTCTTGTTAAAATTTGATGTAAAGTTAATCCAACCGTGTTCATGCTTGCGATGAAATAACTGTGACTCCACGTTTTCAAGCCACTGATAAATTGTACGAGAGTTACTCATTTTCAGTTTTCAGCCCGTGTTGACAATAGATTTGCCAAAGCCTATACATACTATAGTAACATTTTCAAGTCACTGATAAATAGTTCGAGAGTTACGTATTTTCAGTTTTCAGCCCATGTTGACAATAGATTTGCCAAAGCCTATACATACTATAGTAACATTTTCAAGCCACTGATAAACAGTTCGAGAGTTACGCATTTTCATTTTTTAGCCCATCATGACAATAGATTTGCCAAAGCCTAAGCGTTCTGTAGTAATATTTTCAAGCCACTGATAAATTGTCCGAGAGGTACGTATTTTCAGTGTTCAGCCCGTCTTGACAATAGATTTGCCAAAGCCTAAACGTTCTGTAGTAATATTTTCAAGCCACGGATAAATTGTTCGAGAGTTACGTATTTTCAGTTTTCAGCCCATCTTGACAATAGATTTGCCAAAGCCTAAACGTTCTGTAGTAATATTTTCAAGCCACTATAAATTGTACGAGAGTTACGCATTGTCAGTTTTCAGCCCATCTTGACAATAGATTTGCCAAAGCCTAAACGTACTGTAGTAATATTTTCAAGCCACTAATAAATTGTTCGAGAGTTGCGTATTTTCAGTTTTCAGCCCATCTTGACAATAGATTTGCCAAAGCCTAAACATACTGTAGTAACATTTTCAAGCCACTGATTAATTGTTCGAGAGTTTAACGTATTTTCAGTTTTCCGCCCATCTTGACAATACATTTGCCAAAGCCTAAACATACTGTAGTAACATTATTAAAGAATTCACGTTCCTTATGACCCGTTCACACGTTCAAACTTTTTGCTGATATTTCGAGCTCAAAATTTGACTGTAATTTATAACTGAAAACTTTGGTAAACCATCACTTTCATATTTGAGCAAAATTTCTCGCTCAACAATTTTCAAGAAGTGTTCATTATCCCTGATTGGCTGAAGTATAAAATGCTACAAATGTTTGAAGAGTGTTCACATGTTTAAGTCCATAAAAATGTAACGAAGAACAATCGAACGAACGTTTTTATAGAGAATTTCAGCACTCTAGACTTTTGGGAATGTCCGACTGTCGTTACGAATAACAATGAACTCTGATCCTTTAATTCAATGTACTATTTAAGTCAAATGAATGCCCCAAGAATACTCGAATTAAACTCTGAGCATAGCCTATAAACTATAATACTATCACTGTCTATACGTATATACACAAATAATTCCAATCTTAATTCTCAGCAAAAGAAGTAAACACAGTTTCAATCAAAGCAATCACTGTATAAGCATATACTGCGGTTCAAAACAAAAAAACTCCAATTGAAATGATGAGCAAAGTACACACGTACAAAATCCAGAACACAAAATCCATCAAACTGTATAATCAATAAAATCTTCAAACACAAAAGAGAAGAATATATGTTAAAATATCGCAAAGGTGAGCACATGCTCTTTAACACTCATCATTATGCCGCAGTGTCTCTATCTTTACTTCTTCACAAGAAATCTTTATACCGCTTTAATATCCACGAGCCACGTGACTGTCCACAAAAGTCGCCGAATACTAGAATGCCGAGATATTGCGTGCGTGAATAACCGATAAGCAGGGATGCCTCTGTGCCGTAAACCAAACGAACTAAAGTCCAAACTCTTTAAAGCCCCAACGAGCAGAATTAACCTGGTAATACCACCGTAAAGTCCAAACCACAATATGACTGACTTACGATAACCACAAAAGAAAACACTAGCGAACAACCAACCAACGATCAAAACTCTAAACTGTCACTCAATAACTAACGAATAAAACTGACGAACAACTGAGATGCGGCTAAGAAACAACTGTCGAACTCTATGACGATAGAACTGAAGTGAGTCTCGAGGAGAGTTACTGCTGACTTAAGTACCCATCTTTCAACCAAACCAATACCACGACAAATCAAATTCTTCATTCCAGTAACATTTCAATTGTTTATAGTGAGACAGCCAACAGATTATTAGCAACATGTTTTGACTTATCCCGCCTGGTGGCAAAGAAACAATATCAGTACAGCTGTGCCAATCATCTAAGAATTCAATAACTGATTCAAAACAACATAAATATGCTCTGTTAATAGCTTATTTGCAGAGATAATATTTCAAATGCCAATACAAATCAAATTT
>JASANE010016251.1:0-15071 GCA_030248225.1 Trileptium ribeirensis | reverse complement strand
TAACAACAGCTCGACGTGTAAGACGGGGGTGTCAAAAGCTTTCAGCGCAATATCAACAAACCTCCTTCCCGATGTCCAGCATTGGCCCCGGTCAGTAGCCGGGTACAGGGTCGCATAGGTAATCGCAGGGGGACGAGAACGCAAAAATGACAAAAGACTGTTAATTACATTATTTGACAACAGAGAGAGGTGGGCGGGAGCGCGGCACCAGACCATATTTCGCGTTTTTTGTACACGGGGATGACGTCAGCGCTAAGCCAAATTTCGGGGTAACAACTGTTTACAAAAAGATTGCTCGACACGTGCGCCACGAGGAACTGTTACAGTGGTTTTCGTGGTGAGACCCCGCCTCGGTTTAGGATAATTGTCTGTATCATTCATTGAATACTGACCAAAACGCGTTTTGGCCAGACGTCGGCACAGGAGTTTTCGTTGAGCCGTGTCGCGACGCGGCGTGGTAAAGGCATGGTTCTGGGCAATAGAGTTTGTTTTTTATATATCTGAAAACACCATTTAGGCTACCATTATTTAATATTTTCTTTTCACGAATTTTTTTAATACGGGCCGATAAGTTTCAGAAAATATTGATCTGTAGTTTTTCATATTTTTCGTACCGAAGTTTGATGGTTATTTTTCCACAACTTACTCTTCGGCAAATTTCCTGGATAAAAAGAGTATATCATAACATATTTCCAGTTAACTTCCTTTTTAGGTATAAATTTTGTGACAGGCATAGTCTAATATCGATGTGGAGAGTTTGATCTTGTCATCAATGGTGAAAGCCGCATGTAGATGACAAACTAATTCCCAATTACCGAAAGTAAAAAAAGTTGTTAGTTTAAGTTTGCCTTTTTCAAATTGTACACATATAAAGGGCTCACAAGTTGGCACATTATTATAACCAGTAAATATTAAAACTAATTGACACATGGTTGACAAGCGTTTCGGGAAAGTCTCAATAAAGGTCTATATAATTTTCTTTCCGGGTTGGAAAATTTATCAGATTGCAAACTAGTTTTTGAATGCACTCCATAAAACCATATATTCACGGAGGATTGTGGCCATAAATGATTTTGCCAATTAATTCACAGATTCGCAAATCTTTTAATATATACATTGCACATCTGTTTCAAGATTCCACAGAGTAGGAGCCATATGTACTATATCGCAATTGGGTGGTCTATATGTGACACCGACAATTTCGGGGATTTCAACAAGATCTTCAAATAAGGAAAATCAAGGTCAAAATTGGGAAGGGGTGGAGACGGGGCGTGTCGAGACGCGGAGCGTGGTGATTTGGGTACTATACTGTGTCGTTCATTGTCGTTATAAGTAAAATTGTGATTCGTCATATTGTTAGCTAGCTCCAAACGGTGCACACCGGGGTGATTTTGGGCACCACAAAATTACTCTCGATTTGAGGTTTGTAGACGAATTTGTTGCATAAAATGTGGTTCTATAAAAAAATGTGCTGATTATTTTATATTGTGAAGTACGACGCGAGTTGGATGGACCGGGGGGGGCCGAAGTGTCTGCGATCCCACTTTCAGTACCCAGCTATTAGGCGCCTAAGGTTGATCTCCCCGGTGCGCGTCCATACTGGTATGATGACTATTATTGATCATGATATGTAGGCATTATGGATGAATTTAGGTGCATGACCCGGCAGGTCGCGTGGAACTCTCAGCCAAATTTTATTTTTGCCTACATTTTGCACTTTTTTTTTTTGCCACTGCACCACAGCTAATTTGGTATTGATAGAGTGAAAGTCAAGGGGGAGGAGCTGGACTAAATTTGAACCCTCATTTTTAGAGAAAGTTAAATTTTTTGTATTTTCAGGCCTGCCTGGCCTTGGCTGCCTGAAAATAGAAAAAATTTTAACTTTTAGTACACTCCCTGAAAATGAGGTTCCGACAATTTAGTCCAGTTCCTCCCCTATTAATTGGGTGCTAATTTTCACACTATGATTTGATTAAGCTGTGACTGCATGCCAGGACAGGCCCTGGAAATCCGAAATGTAGCAAAAATGAATTTTGGCTGAGAGTTCCACGCGACCTGCCCCGTCATGCAGCCTAAAATACCATCCATAATGCCTACATATCATGATCAATAATAGTCATCATACCAGTATGGACGCGCACCGGGATCGACCTTAGGGCGCCTAATCAACAATACTGAAAGTGGGATCGTAGACACTTCGGCCCCATGTCCCCGGTCCATCCGACTGCGCATCCGTACTTCCACAATATAAAATAATAGCACATTTTTTATAGAACCACATTTTATGTCAACAAATTCGTTTCTGGCCGACCGGATACCACAAGTCGAGAGTCCAATTAATCCGTTGTGGTGCCAAAATCACCCCGTGCACCTCGGGTGGGTGGAGCGTGACAATATGACAAATCACAATCATAGTACAATTTTACTTTTATAACAACAATGAACGATACACAGTATAGTACCCAAATCACGCTCCACCGGTATCCGATCGCCCGTCACCCCTTTTCCCAATTTTGACCTTGATTTTCCTTATTTGAAGATCTTGTTGAAATCCCCGAAATTGTCGGGCTGTTACATATAGACCACCCAATTGCGATATTGTACATATGACGTCTCTGTGCAAATACTTGAAACAGATGTGCAATGTCACATGCTCAGTTACAATTGTAGGAGATTTCAATCTGCCTGATTTAAATTGGCAAAATCATTTATGGCCACAATCCTCCGTGAATATATGTTTTATGGAGTGCATTCAAGAGCTAGGTTTGCATCAGTTGATAAATTTTCCAACCCGGAAAGAAAATTATATAGACCTTTTATTAACAACCGCACCTTTGAACGTTCCCAGCGTATCTAGTGGAGAACGCTTTGTCAACCATGTGTCAATTAACTTTAATCTTACTGGTTATATTAATAATGCTTCAACTTGTGACCCTTTATATGTGTACAATTTGAAAAAGGCAAACTTCGAATCCTTTAACAACTTTTTACTTTCAGTTAATTGGGACGTTGTCATACATGCGGCTTTCACCATTGATGACAAGTAGAACTTGTTCACATCAATATTAGACTATGCCTGTAGCAAATTTATACCTAAAAAGAAATTAAGCTGGAACATATGTGGACCCTGGGTATACTCTTTTTATTAGGGAATTTCTCAAACGCAAAGCTAAGTTGTGGAGAATAAGCCATCAAACTTCAGATTACGAAAAATATGAAAAACTTAGATCAAAATATTCTGAAACTATGGCCCGTTTTAAACAAGTTCGTGAAAGGAAAATATTAAATAGTGGTAACCGAAATGGTGTTTTCCGATAATAACAAACTCTATTTCAAAACCGGAGTCAGTGCTCTTACCACGCCGCATGGCAAACTAACCACTGACGAAAACTCCTGAGCCGAGATACTGGCCACCGCGTTTTCGTCAGTATTCAATGAAAATTACGGACAACTATCTGTAAACTAACATGTCTCAGCCACATTAAGGCACTGTAACATGGGCCACTTTTTCTCCACAACTTGTGCACAAATTTATGGGACGCCTTAAGCCAAAACATAGCCATTCAACCAAATGGCTACATACAGTTCTTGCTCAAGAAACTTCGTTGTTCGCTTTGCTTTCCTCTGGCACATATATTCGAGCAATCTTTTGTAAACGGTTATTTGTCGTAGTCGTGGCTTCACGCTGAAGTTATTCCCGTATACAAAAAAGGCGACTCGTCTATTGCATTGAACTGCAGGCCAATATTATTGCTCTCTACCTTCTTCTTCTTCTTTTCGGATTAACGTCCGTGTTCCAGACGATTCTGGGTTGGACGATTGTTTCCTCTGATAGCTCTTCTCGACGCAGGTCAGTTCGAAACAAGGTCAGTGTTCACGCCAAGTTCGTTGCAGTCTTCGGTCACAGATTGGAGACAGGTCTTTTTCGGCCGCCCTTTTGGAACGGCTTCTTCAACAACAAACGACGTCGATCGTTTCACCCAGTTGTCATCTTTCATTCTGGTGACATGCCCATACCAACGAAGCCTCCTACATCGCATGGCAGCGCTGATCGGTTCGATACCCAGTCTGTGCCTCAGTTCTGAGTTGGTGGTTCTGTCGCGAAGTGACGTTCTGCACATCCAGCGCACCATGCGCATCTCTGTAGTTTCTAGTCTTGTAACGTTTACAACGTTACCTGTTGTAAAATAATGGAATCTATTATAATACATGACAGTCTCTTGTCATTTTTGCGTTGTATATTTGTCAGAATCAACAAGGATTTAGCTCAAAGAAATCGACCTGTACCCAGCTAGTTGAGGCAGTTAATGATAGGTCAAATGCTCTGGACATCGGAAAATCTGTTGATATTGCGTACATAGATTTCGCAAAAGCTTTTGACACCGTCTTACAAGCCAAGCTGCGCCAAAAACTTTTCGCTCTAGGAGTAGGTGGAACCCTATTTAAATGGATTAAAACATTTCTTCATGAAGAAAAGAGAACTGAACACACTTTTTCAAAAACCCATTAGTCTTCTGGCGTACCAGGAGCATTCTCGCACCCCTCTTGTTCTCGTATTTATTAACGATCTTCTTTTGAAATCCAAAATGCAAATTGTTTGCTGATGACGTTAAAGTGTATATAAATAATATAGAACATTCAGGGAGTACAAACGGAACTTGGAGGGGCAGAACACTTTTTCCCTAAAATATTTTGCACTTGTGCATAAAGTAACTGATAATCTCGGGAATTTTCCCAATTTAGTGACTTAGGTGTTACCATAAGCAGTGATCTAAAATACGAAACTCACTATAATGTCATTGTCGCTAAAGCTTATCGAGTAAATTAATATGTTATTTCGCTGTTTTTTAAATAGTGATCAGGAATCAATTAGGACGTCCTATTTGTCATACGTCCGCTCGATTATTGAATACTGTAGCCAAGTCTAGTCACCGTGCTATTTGTTGGAAATTGACCAGTTGGAAAGGTTCAGCGGTATTTCACACGTAGATTAGTGGCCAGAATGGGAATTCAGGAAATGTCTTATAATGAAAGATTGGCATATTTTCAATTAGAACCTCTGGAGTTACGTCGTTTGAAACGCGACCTAATCCTAATAGATAAAAATGTCTTAACAATGAGATAAATTGCTGCGAAAACTTGTTTGTAATGTCCGCTAACACGCGCGGCCATCGGAAAAAGCTGCTCAAGCCAAAGTTTCGCTTTAGCTCCTTAAAACAGAACAGTTCATGTATGGGAAAGTTACCCAATTTTGTTGGTTCTGAGCCCTTAATCGAAGCACATGACTCTATAAAATTAAAAAAAAACGTTGAACATGCTTAATTTAAACTAATTCTTGCAATTCAAAAGAAACCTTTACAAACAAAAGTTATATTTACTCCCTTGCAATGTCTTTGTCCTTAACGATAAATTGCATTCCCTTCTCGTCAGCCAGATATAAGAGGAAATCCCTTTCTGGCTGTAAACCAGTTTATCAACCTTTGCCTTGCACGTATAACTTTGTTTGTAAATATATCGTTTGTAGTACGTATATTTTCGTTAACTAGTACACTGGCAGTTGGTAAGCCATTGCCTAAGTTTCGAGCTCGCTATGACGGCCTTAACGCCCGATGCAAACCTCGTTACGCTGACTTTACCAGTTACTAGTGTATGGTTAATAAACGATTTTGTTTAACCTTCACATGACTTGCATTGAAAATTTTTGAAAGCATTTGAAATTTCGAATGTGTGCTGAACATAATTTAGTCCCGGCAAATTATCATATGTGCCTTTTTATATTTAACAAAAAGGGCTATGGTCTTAGAACGGTACCCTGTGGTACTCTCGATTGTGCACAACGTACTGATGAACACCGCAATTTAGTTGCACAGGGAAACTTGTATTATGTTGAAACGGCTTAAACCAATTACGGTGTAGTACGACAATACCATGTGCAAAAACTTTCTGTAATAACTTGTCGCATGACACAATGTGAAAAGCTTTTGCATAATCTACAGTACAATCATGAAATGACTGTTACGAGTTACTCTCAAGCGAGCGACAGACATACTGTAAAGTAAATCATGTCAACTGAGCCACCAGAATCAAGACTAATTGCACTCTAATAAATATTATGTACATGTGGAACGCCTTTCTGAATAATTTACTTGACTTTAAATTAAATATCAACTGTAATATTGACGATAAACTAATATTCATCGTTAAAAATATTCAACTGTCACTAAAGACAATCATTGCATCATGGCCGATCTGATAATTATTGATGTTGTCATGTATTGGTTTTGGTGTCTGGAGGCTTGGTCCCCCGGGCGTAATTTATTAGTACGAAAATATACACTATGTTAAATAACGCCGTAATTAAGTAACGCGTGCATGATTACATAATTAAATTCCAACTCCTGTTATTATTCACGACAAAGAGGTCATTGTAGTGCGGATATCGCCTCATCCAGCGGAATAACGAAAATATACATTTGGTTAAATATTTTAAACGCAGTAATTAAGTAATCCGTTCATGATCAGTCGGAAATCCAGGGTAATTAAATTCTAATTCCAGTTATTATTCATGACCCAGTGGTTATTGGAGTGCGGATGTCATTATCTCATCCAGCGGAATAGTGATTGGAATGTGGAAGTTATGCAGATGTAATTAATCATTACCCAGGAAGTCGGTTCAATGGGGAAAGTAACCGGAATGCTGAAGTTATTAATAATATAATTACAACACGCTAATCCAATGTAGGTGTAATTAATCATTAACCCTGAAACCAATGGAATCCAAAGGGTATTAATGATTTCTCTGGTAGTAAATAGTTACAAGAGTTAATGTTCTCTGCTTTTACCCACGCATAAGGACCGGCAGAACATATATAATTCTATCCAGGCAGCGTTCCACTAAAGACAAGTAAAACAAGCATGCTATCATGCTTTAACATGCGAAGTAAAGTTAATGCGTATAAATAGTAGTATGATAAGCATGTTAATCCTGTGTGAATTTTTAAATTTGATTGTGTAATTGGCTGGATTTGCGGTCACAGAATTGAAACGACATTGTCTGAAATGGTAACAATAATAGGTTGAACTTGGGCTGATATATGGTTTTTCGGCAAAGATAAAAGTAGTCTTTACGCACATACTAATAAGCCTTCCTACAATAAAGTGTTGCAGTTCATTATACATAGTCATAATGGGAAAAGTTTAAACAAAAATTTAAACCGGAATTTCGGCTTCGGTATGGGTTTGGTACTTTGCCGCAACCGCAACCGGAACACGATTTTTACCGGAACCGGAATTCCGGTTACTCCCTAATTTACAGTGTTACATTATTATAATGATTTCTTCTTTTATCTAACGTGTGTTGCTTAGATACTATTTCTGGATTCTATATTGAGGTGTAAACTAAATTGTAAAAATCAGAAAGACACGCATTACTTTATGTATGTTCCTTACAGATTGTGTCTTTTTTCGTAATTTTCCTGTTAACTACAGTTGTTTATCGTTCCTGGCTTCATTTCTCTTCGAACGGGTTTGCATAAACCTTTTTGTCTTTATTTGCCCCTGCAGAGAAATTTGTTTTCCATAATGATTTAACAATATATGTTTTAGTTTTTTTTTCTACCACATAAGCCAATTTCTACTAATGCTCTAAATAGACAACAGTACCATTATCGTCATCACATCATCTTTTATTTTTCAATAACAAAGCGCACCCCGTGGGCTTCGGTTATTATTTTGCATCACTTTTCCAAATATTCCCACTATTATTGATCTTTGTACTTATATGTGTGAGTTGAGCGGAGTGAGCTTATTGGTAGCAGCCTTTGTTGTGTGCTGAATGATAGCTCTTGCAAGTTGAGTCCTTTTGTTGTTATGACAGAGCACGCATAACCATTTTTGCATATATGTACATATAATGCGTATTAAAAATAAATTTATATATTAAGCTGCGTTCACACGTTCAAATTTTGAGCTCAAAATTTGACCTCAAAATTTTGATCAAAATTTGAACAGTTTTTTGCATTTTTGGTAGGATTGCCCGCATGCACACTGTTCAAACTTTTGTATAATATTCGTCTAGCCAATCAGCGACGAAGATGCTGTCACTGATATCTGCCTATCTGGAGTAAACTAAATTATATAGGCTGCGGAATATTCAAGACTGTACAAATACCACGTTCCATCAAATTTTTTATGCTTGTTCACATTTTTCAACCAAATTTGAAAAAAATTTGAAGCTTTGTTTGCCTCAAACTTTCAACCGCTTGTATCGCTTGCTATTTATTGCGTTGTGTTCTGTTGACTTTTGTATTTGTTTTATGTTTCATTGTTTATATTTGTTTTTGATGGAATTGTTTTATTTGTTTATATTTTTTTAAATTAAATATACATGCTTCAAATATATGGTATCTACATAGCGAGACAGAAGCATTGTTTTGGATGACCCTATCATGGCAGTGACTAGTCAGGTAGTGGTATCGACTCGATAAGATGGTCATAATTAAAACTTTTAGGCGCAGATCCTGGGGTGCTGAGGGATGCGTTCCCTATGCTATTGGTAAGCTGAAACCAAAACTCTGGATATTGATACCCAGTGACCAAAATCCTATTTTAAATGTTCCTCCGACACGTTAAGACGTTACCAAAATTTGTCGCAGCTGCCCAAACTTCAGAAGGAATACACGCTACTGCTATTCAAATTAGCTAAAATATAATAATATATACGTACTGCAAAGCCGCTGAAGAAACTGTCTTGAAAACGTCGTGCATATCATACAGAAATTGTCGTGAATATCATACAGAAGCTACTGTTTGACAATCCAGTGGCAAGACTAACTAAATTGAATCATATCAACTCCCATATCGTATCCTTACAAGTTTTCCGTCCACAGGATCGGCGCTAAGTTGTGCGCGTCCCCTTCACATTGTGGTGTAGGTGCCCCCAAATTGTTGTGACTGATCCAGCAAACGATGGTATGACCAGATCGTTCCAAGCTATGCTTTGAGTAACCGCTTATGCCGCACGCCCCCCTTCAGTGGCAACGCCCTTCATCCATAGTTTTTCATTATCAGAAAGAAATTTTCAGGCAACGAATTTAGACACTTGTCCCATTGAAAAAATTATTAGAATATGTGATTGGATGCGTCCACCCTTTGTGTTAAACCTACCCCTATAAACCCTGCTTATTAAAATGTTGGAATTCGTAAATGGATGTATTCGATGTGATTTTATGCGCTTTGAGACAGAAAAAAATTCTATGTGAGAGGCCTCGTCAGAACGTAGTGTAACATAGTGAAGATTGTGTGTTGCAGGGGTGAAAGTTTTTATATTCCGTCTTTGTGTGTTTGTGATCGGCCTTAACTCGGGACCAACTTAACCGATTTGCATGATCGTGGGATCATTCAAACCGGCATAATCTTACCTGTATCCCCGAGGGTTTTTTGATTTGGGGTTTGGTTCCGGGGTCAGGAGTCCAAATGTAGGTTTTTTGCCCCATTTTAGAACCCTTCATTGAAGCAAGGTTATTTTTAACTTAACTTTCAAATATTTTTCTCTGCCTTGTTTTATTTCCCAGTAAAATAATAAATGCCGATGCCTCTTTTTTTGATTATGTTTTCCATGGGTATGGAGGTATGGCGCATCCGTGGTTCATCGACCCAAAATTCCTTATTTTATTGTGACGTCCTGGTAGGCTGATAGCTTGCAATTGGGGGTTTTCGGGCATGGAAAACTTATCGCCGGTTTAGTTTTCTAACTTTTCCTATATTGTATGGTATCCACATATAGCATATCGACCTGTTTAGTATAGTATTGCGATGCGATTATTCATGATAGTAACTGCTCTAACGAATCGTCATATTAGTGATCTATATTTATTGATTTTTAGACAAAATATAAAAGAATACAGATGAAAGTTAATACGAAACCAGTAAATTCAATATATAAACAGCTATCTGATGATGCCAAATATAAACAGCTATCTGATGATGCCAAACAAGTCTTATTGACGGAATCCAGCGCTATACTTGGTTATGGGACATATAAAGTGAAGCTTAGCTCACGATCACGCAAAGTGTACTAAAGCAATAACCGCTGGGCTCAAACATGTTTTTAGACCGGGCTTTGGGCGCGAAATTTTGTTGGCACAAGAATACATATACAATAGCATAACAGAACACCAAAAGCTGCAATAGCCATATCCAGTCGCATAAAAATGTGCGTTGAATTGTAATTTGAAAATTTCGGGTGGCGGTGTAGCGGATTAGGGCGGCGTTTCTCTCCGCCTACCAGAAAACCCTGGCTATATACTATACCCGTCAGAAATAACTGTCGCGTTTCGAACGAACACTGATAAAATTTACCTTGCCTTAAATAAGTATCCAACAAACTTTGATCATCTGTCAAAAAAAATTAAGAATTTCAGACAGCGAAGGCGTTTCGAACGAAATATGAAAATTTTCGATTGAATATCGAAGAATGTGAGATGAACACGGATATTTTTGGTGATTATTGGACATGTATTGATCACTTAGCTTTTTCAGAGTTGGATATAAACCAACATGGAAAACTGTCACTCGCAACGTAACAAGAAGTTTGATATTATGTTGTACTGGCTATGTTGAAGCACATCAGCGATGCACACGTAAGGTTTACTTTCATTCATATGGCTCTTTTGAAATATTTAAATTCTGAGTGTGTCAGTGCAACGAGTGCAGCAAATTTTAACCAGCCGTATCTGGCTAGTCCATACCTCGGAAATTATAGCCGGGGGGGGGCTGAGCCGGGGAGCTCCCCGGCTCACCTACCGGGGGGGTGCCGAATTTTGCCGGGGGGGGGTCAATTTTTTGCCGTTTTTTGTCGCGTTTATACGTATATTTTTCTCAGTAGGGGGCTTTGAACCGGGGGTACCCGAAATTTTGCCGGGGGTACCTCCGTTTTGCCGGTGGTAGCCGAAATTACCGCACCTCCACTTTGGACTAGCCAGCATAGAGCTGTGCAATTTAGCAATGCTGTTGTTTTGAAGTTCACACGCTTAACTCAACTTCGGCGATAGCTTATTTGCGAGTTTTAAATCTCTGGTTATGCCTTTTATTTGCACGCGAACCTGGACCCCGACATCTTCCTGGAATGCACGTTATTTAATGTATTTCAAAACCAGTGTAGAAAACGGTGTCGAAATTGAGCTTGTAGCGCGAATAAGCCGGTATATGATGGAACAATCCTACTTCCTAAAACAATCGTATGTGATTGTTTAGGAAGTAGGATTTGGGTCAAATTGGACTTTTAAATGTGCTCAATTGACCGAAAATACACGAAACCGATAATATTTCTGCAATCACTTTGAGCTATATGGGTGTTATTGGTATGATTTTGTATAGAATACTTCAACCTCTATAATAATATGCTTGCTTATAGGGGAGAGTGAGTTTATCCCGCTAGGGCTCGAACCCACGCTCAAGGCGTCGCCAATCCCTTGCCATGGATGTAGCCTGATGACCCAGCGGCTCAGTACCTCCGCGCCCCAAAGGTGCGCGGAGTATTTTGGCAAAACGCGGCGAAAACAAGTAAAAATTGAAGGTAAATTGTGACAAATCCAGAAAAAATTGGCAAAATAAAAAAAATTAGTCCCAAAAAATTTTGAAAGTTTATTACCCACCGACCGGCTGATCCCCCTCTGGGAAAGACTCTCCCGAAGAACCAGCTATTTCCCCTAGGATTTCAGACATCCCTTATGTATGTTGCTATTTTCATTATTTATGCTGCAGGCTGAGCCAACAGATTTTTGAATAGACCCGTGGAATCCAAACTGTCAATGACATTGAGTCTTTCCATGTATAAAATTGACTGCAACTGAAAATTTTAACGAATGCAACTGAAACCATGGACGCAAAATATTTACTAAGTTCGCTGTTCCCACATAACCTACAAAAATTTTCATCGTACTTGTATTGCAGCTTGTCACATACATATTCTAAAGATTTGTTCGTTAAATATAGGCTCTTAGGCAGTCGGCGGAGACCACTAGTTGTGGTAAAAGAGCCGAATGCTTATTATTTGAGTAACGCCACGTGATATAGAATTGAAAAATTTGTATTCAAAATACTAATACCGCACTTTTGGCACCCTAAAATAATATTAACACTAAAGCTATGTTGGAGATCATCAATTATTGTCATCAGCAGGGACGGGCAGAAATAAAAGCAAGTCATTCTCAAAAAATTTTGTTTTATTTCTTTCCGCAACTGTAAACATGTTTTTGTGCTATAAAGTGGTCTACAGTCAGTGGTATATTATGGTTAGCCTTAAAAATTGACAACAATGATTTGTTATTGTGCAAACATACAATACTTACGTATCAGGAATGTCCTCTTTTTGTCGATAAAGCGATGCTATAATGTCATACGACCAGAGTCATTTTTGGCGCATACTAATATTTAGGCGAAATTGCCAAGCTGAGCTATTCATCATAAATCATGATTTTGTATTATCGTACCTTGATATAATAACAGTTTTATTATTTCAGCTGTTTGCGATCCGGCATGTACCAACGGAGACTGTGTCACGCCAAATGCATGTAAATGTTTTGATGGTTTTGGCGGCAAATTGTGTGATATTTCGTGTCCGCCTCAAAAGTTTGGTAACCACTGCGAGAATGACTGTAATTGCAAGAATAACAGTCCTTGTGATCCTGTAAGCGGAAAATGTCTATGCAAATCTGGTAAGTTGTGGATGCACTGGTAAACTTTGTTATAATCCTTAGGCGCAAATATGTACATGCATTATTTGCGGCTACACGTACAGTACACGCTGGAATTAACTGTTGCAGTTTGAGCGAGCCGCGAGCGAGTAACTCACTCGAGATTTCGAGTGTGTAAATAATTCTATTTTTAGATAAAAATTATTTCGAGCGAGGCGCGAACGAGCGACAGTACTGTATATTGAGCGCATATATTTGTTTTTGTATTTTCGGATTGTTAATGTCTGAGCTGTCCAATCGCTGAAGGTTTTGCCAGGGGGCATGAACCAAAGGGCCACCTGGTTCCGAACCGGGGGTACCCGATTTTGCCAGTGGGAATTTTGCCAAGAGAAGAACGGCTAAAAATCGTGTTAGAAGCGCTGCCAAGACGCTTTTGATGGGAGAAAAAGCGATTTTGAAGCAAATTTTGAAAAAATTTGCGAAATTTTTAGCTTCAGAACGGAATTTTAATACAAATTTTGATCAAATTTTTGTACTTTGAACCGATTGGAAACAAACAATTTTCAAGACGCGATGAACGGTGGAACCCAAAATTTTGCCAGAAGGCATGAACCGGGAGGCACCTGTTTTGAACCAGGGGAAACCGAAAAATGTCAGGCCCCCAATTTGGAGAGCCCAGAATTTTTATTGGCACTACACACGCAGCGAGTAAACTATAAAAATGTTTCTAAAAATTGTCTAGCGTATCCCGTATTGCCTAAAGAAATTAATATATTTAGTGTATCGCATGGTTGAAATTCTTAACCGTTTCATAGTATTATCTGTATTTGGGATTATTCATGAAAGGGAGGCAGCGTCTAGCTTTCTTTTTTTCTTTTGTGTGCATATAGCAGGCATAATTCATCACTGGATTGTTGGATTTTCGCAAATTTTTCCCACCAGCCCAGTATGCACCCTTGTCATTTTGACCATAGCGATATAGCGACATTTCGAATAATATAGGGATTAAATATGGTTATTCTGAGGTGTAATCGTTAAAGATTTTAACTCATTTGAAACAAATTCCAATGTAAAGCATATTTATTACATATTGTTTTAAGTTATACATAGCTGCCACTGTTAATGTTAATAATTAAGGGTTTACAAGTGTTTTTATATTGTACTCAGCGGAAGTGTCTGTACCATTTCGAATGAGTAATTTTGATCGAGTCTTTAGCGAGCACGTCGCTCGAGTTCTGGAGGTATTATAATTAGTAATAAAATTCCATTCTATGTCGTTCGCACGATTAGCGAATGAGTCTCAACTCGAAAGTCCGTCGGCTTAGGGGGAGACGGCCCGTGAATAGACGCCCCCTCCCGAGGACCTCCCCGATTTTTGCCAAATTTACCTGAATTTATGATAAAATTTTCCGCGGACCTTCGGCGCGGGAGGGTAACCTTCGACAGGGGTCCGACTCATAGGGGTGAACCTCTACACCCCTATCGACGCCTATTGTATTACCATATTATGGCATATGAAGATTAAGCTGGCGTATGCGAGATGCAAATGTATCTCCTTAATTTTTTACTGTTGTAGTATGTTTATAAACAGCGGGATAAGCTTAACGTATACCATAGTAACATTCTATATTCTCTTGGTTCGTAATGTTGTATTACTTTTGTTCTGATTAGAAAACAACAGACTGTGATGCAATCTCTTGTTACATACACTGGCTAGTCCAAAGTGGGGGCGGGGATGGGGCCCCGGCAGTTTCGGCTGCCCGCCGGCGAAACGGAGGTACCGACGGCTTCTACTAGCCGGCAAAAATTCGAATACTCCCCGGCCCAAAGCGCCCTGCTGAGAAATATAAACGTCAAAACACGACAAAATCCGGCAAAAAAATTGACCTCCCGGCAAAATCCGCCAAAAAAATTGGCTTCCCGGCAAAATCCGGCACCCCCGGCTCAGGCGCCCAGCTCTAATTTCTGAGGTTTGGACTAGCCAGCATATATATCTCTAAAATCTATGAAACGTAAGCAAATCTTTCTTGTCGATACACAACTTATTGCAGTGATGCTGTCTACATAACTCTGCTTTCCAGTGCAAAAAGTACCAAATGAGCATTGGCTGATGTATTGGCACCCCGCCAACTCTGACTAGACGATCCGCGGGGATATAACACTGCCACTAAAACAGTGCATCACTCCACCACATAAATGTAACTTGTGGTTGTGAGATTCAAGTTACCACTAAAAACTACCAGCGCTCGAAACTTAATTGAAGTTTCCTCAAAAACATGAAAATGTCGATTTGGTACTTTTTGCACTGGGCTCTTTTTCGCTGCGAATGCTAAGTGGTACCGGTGCAAAAAATACCAAACTGCATCAAAACAGCGC
>JASANE010016249.1:0-16812 GCA_030248225.1 Trileptium ribeirensis | reverse complement strand
ATTCGTGAACATTGTATCCACAGAGTCTCCTTTTTAAAACACGTTATGACTTAGGAAAACAGCTTATGGGTTGAGCCTTATTTGTTGGGTCTTATCCCACGGTATGCGATTACTTGAAATCCCGGCTAAGCAAATGCACCGCGGCTAGGACATCTAGCCAGGTTTCGGGCCTATTTGACAAAGGTTAGGACGCGTTGAATTAGACAAATCGCGGGTCTTCTACGCAATTCTAATTACGACCAATAATAACTTTCCGGTCTTTCGTTGAGCTTCTCAGTGATTAATACAAATTCCATTTAAATAATCGTATGTATAGCAAATTTTTTGCACTGCAAATTAAAATCGTGTGAAACAATGTTAACGAAAACACATGGTTTTAAATATATATTATGTCAGATAAACGGAAAATAGCAACCCCACATTCATACGGTATGTACGTGCATGTATAGATTCAATTTCAAAGGCCTTCAGTCAGGAAAGGAAGAAACCACTGATGATGATATAAATTCCTGTCATTATTTTTACAAATAAAATTTATTTTTACATGACGTGTACACACTTCGTATATCATTGGCGGACACAGTATTTTTTTGGAAGTAGGCGCACCTTTTATGCAACTTTTTCGAGACATATTGTGACCTACTATAATTTGCAAACTTTAGGGGAATATACCTAGGTTGTTCCCTTGTGAAGTCAGTTCACGATCTAAAAACCGATGATAGCGCACAAAGTCATACTTTATATATGCGTCTGAAATTGGTAAATGTACGCGTATAGAAATTTATTTGGTAGGTACATCACTGAGTTCCACATAAGTTCACTACGCTGAAAATACTGACGTTGTGGTCGATGAACAACCAACAGGGAGGCACAAAGCCCCTGCACCCTCTACCTTGGCAACGTCCTGGCATATATAATTTATATATAGTTTTTATATTTAATTTTATTATACAATCATATAATGTTACATAATTTTCATAAACTAAATTTTGTTCATTTGCAAAATATATACATTATTAATATGATTAATATAGATGTCATTATTAATTATTACCAAGACCCAGCGATGCTTGACTCTGCTAAAGAGTGACACATCATATTTCCAGTACTGTCGCCCGTGGTACAGCGCGATCGTTTTTGGATAAGTTTCATTGAACTTAGGATGTCACCTTTCAACGCGAACACAAAAATAACCCGAATGCTACACCCTGCAACCGGAAATAAAATAATAATATATATGCCATGATGCTACGTACGCAATGATAAATATTTTAGGAGTAGCTATAAATTCTAGAAAAATCAATCTTGACAGAGTATACAATTAAATTTATCATAATAATCTAGACCAAACTAAACAACTAAAATTAAAAATATATTTATAAACGTGATCAAATGATCACTGCGTGAATAAATAAATATAGTGAAATCGACATTAACTCGTATTTCCAAAGCCATTCATCATTTTCAGCTCACTTTCAAATTATAAACTTGGTTTATACCAATATATAGCTTCGTAAAGCTGGTGCAACCATTATTTTCGAATGGTTTCTTTGCAGCACGTGGTCTGATATGCGGTTTAGGTGCTAACGATCTGAGCGCTTACACCAGGGCTAGCGTTTAGGAAAAGTATAATTGCATTTCGATACTAAAAACATATTGGTTACAATTTTCCGGTATTGCTTTTTAAGCTCCAGTTGTCCTTTAGACAATAAGATTTACTGTGTGCAGCTGAAAACAAAGTTAAACCGTTCTAAAAAGTACTTTACTCATGACTTAGTTTGACACGTTGCATGCACTTTTATAGACCAGTTGTATACCTGCTATGATAATGCGACAGCACCATGACAAGGATTGACCGCAATAATCACAAATCCAACAAGAAAAGTTATTGTGTTTAAATTAATGGTCGTGTTGCATATATATCTAGCTTCTTACGAATGAACTGGCCCATTGTAAAGAATAATTTACTGTTTGAGAGGCAGACTATATCTGTATTATATAACTTTGGTCCATAAGAGTACGTGGTTAGAGGAGAGAAAGAGCCCATCGGTTCTTCGTGAACCATGTCACTTGGCTCGGCTCTTTGGATTGAAGTCGCGGCTCATCTCAGCTCTTAGGGTCCTAATAATAAAAATTTGCGTCTCAGTGAAGAACACACTATACAATCTATTTGTGCTTTAGGCGCTTTTAAGAACAGATCCAATGTTATCTGGGCTGTTCTTGCGGTAGGCTGACTAGTATACTATACATTTGAAGTTATAACTATGTTTGTTGTTTTAGAAAAGAGCATTTAAGAGCCGACGGAAGTTCTTCCGCATACATTACGACCGGCTCAGCATCCTCACACACATCTTAGGCTGTAACTTCGGTCGGCTCGGCTCTACCGTCGAGCCGGCAGTCAAAATTCTCACCTCTACGCGAGATCCCCAGCGCAAAATGCACGCACACGATCCTTGACACAGATATTTAGCCATCTGTTTATTAAATCAAATTACATGGTCGCACGTATACAATAGCACATATAACTCTTCACCAGAAATTTAATAATGAAAACCAGCCAACAAATTGTTATGTAGGAGATTTCGATAAATCGATACACATGTTCACATTATTTTAAGACAAACAGAATATTTCATCAAATTTTAGCACCATATTTGCTAAAAAATGTATATAAAAATTAGAACAAAGAATTTAGGTTCCAGGCTCGGCTCTTCTCGCTGTGGAGCCTAAGATCTGTCTGTGGAGTTACAGCAGAGCAAAGCCTTGTAATGTCTGGAGAAGCTTTTGTTGGGCCTTAAATGTTCTTTTATAAAACAACGAACATATATAATTATAACAGCTGATGTATAGTAGGCTACAGCGTTAATCATAAAGGGTTTCTGAGGGACTCAAAGACACTACAAGATTGTCATTGACTCATTTTACATAAAGACATAACATTGCAGCTCGTGAAAACTCGGACAGATCGGGTTAATTTTGCCATTCTACAAAGCTTTGTCAAAAAATATTGATAATGAACAAAATTATATAGTTATCCAAAAAATTCGAAAATTGTCAGTACCGAGGGGCTGATAACTCGAAAGCAACAGTGCAAGATCAAATAAAAATGAAAAATTTTCGTAATATATTACAAAATTTTTTACAAATTTAGCTATGATCGCGAGGATCATATAGATAGGTGTCAAAAGGGGCAGAACCCCCTGAGAGTAGGACACCTTTGCAAGTTATATTTACCACGTTCCCCCTGAAAGGTCAGCACACCATCCCTCCAGTAGGGAAACTTTGAGAAAAGTTAGAATAACTGTGGAAAATTTGGAAAAAGTTGGCACAAATTCAAAAAATTGATGAAAATTTTGAGAACCACAAAATTCGAGGTAGTCCTTCCGGGCACCTCACCCAGCCCAACTATCTACCTCCCTCACGAGACGGACTTACGACACCTATGATACATATTTAAACTCTTTCTGTCCGATCAACACTTCCAAGCGAGATCTAGAGGTAAGTGCTAAAAGGTAAAAACCCGTGGTATACCATTACTTGCGATAAACACAAACGTTAATGTAGCGTTCATGTTATAATTTTCACACTGTTTGGGACTTTTACCCCACCCCTCCCATAGCTGCGATGCTACTGCATAGACAGTCAGGGTCATACTCATACTCTAAATCAATTTGCGAGGGTGCACGACACACGCTTAGCTACAAATTTTTTTTCTACGGTGTCGCATACACCTTTAACTAATATTTCCATACGAATTAACAGTAACAGACAGCGTCTGTAGCTGAAGAACTACTTTAATAATCAGTGTGTTACTAGTTTTTTTTGAAAATATCGATATTTGTATCTCAACGATGAGCATGCTGACAAGGATGGTATACCGCTTGTCATCAGCGAAACTTCAGAGCGGACACGGTGTGCTCGACACTGTCGGAAAATTTCAACACCCCTAGCCAAGTACCGTTGAAAAATTAAAGAACATGGGGTGTCTGCATGCGTGACACTGTGTGGGGCACATAGGTTCCAAACGTTGATGAAATTATAACGGTAACACCTCATTATAAATACAAATTGGCATTATTATATTACACATGACGAATTATTGTCATAAATATTAAGCCCAAGGTTTGCGCATTCCAAATTACCGTGAAAATTGGATTTTTAAGATCATTAAATAAAGAAATAACCAATAAAACAGTAAGCAATATTAAAATCAGAATATTAATGACTAGGTATGTAATAAAATTGTCCTTATATTTTAGCCGCCACAAGATATAATTCAGAAAAGAGTAGAATTCGTTTAGACAGTCGCCATCGGCACATTCATGGATATAGCCAAGAGTAGTAAAGCACCAACCAGGAGACTATTTCTTTGTGTTAAAATAGTATAATGAGCTCCATTGTTTTCCAAAAAGCTGAGATTTTGAAACAAAAATTGCGTATTTTTTTGAATTTAGCGCACTAAAGGCCCAACTGCAGTTGGAAAAAATAAACGGATTTTTAAAAATCATGATCTTGTACATTTGAAAGTTTTGGTATAAACGTGGCTTTTTTGAAACTGTTCTGGTCAAAAGCAATAAATTATAATATGTCGATGGTCAGTTAAATAAATTTCGTGTGAGAAATATTTGCATAATAATTTCGTGCAATACCAATTTTTGTTCCATGAACGACACTGGGGCCATTACTTAGCAAAACAACCAAAAGAGTAGGAAGAGTACGTTTATGTTATAATTTTCTAACTAATACTGTAAAATTATAGTTTGCATACCAAGAAATCTGAACCACAAAATATCATATTTCGTATTATTTGAAGCACTTTTTAAACAATCGGAGTAAGTTTGGCGTCATTTCACAACATTTACATACGATATATGCTCAAACAATGGCACATTTTGGCGCAGTCATTAGCATGAAACTTTTTTGCCGGTTTAATAGTTTTCCCACTGAGTCCACTGCAATTCGATTTAACGAGGCAAAAGAATATAGGTATATGGATAATGGCTTTCTTCAACCTACCGCATAGTCCTACCAAATACTTTATCTGCAGCTGTAATTATAGGAGCAGCAAATTTACGAGTAATATCGCGAATGATCATGAATGCTTTTTATTATTCCTTGCAAAGCAGGGAATTTCTCATTTTAACACAATTCTTCATGAGAACGTACCCTACGAATATCTAGTAGTTGCAGGGAAACTAAATTAACTAGTGTGGTTTCCCCGTATACTCACTCAGACATTTGTTGTGACAATGATATCAATGTAACAACCATGAGCGTCGTAATATGTAGGTAACGTGGCTTATAATACACATAGCCTAGGCTAATACTTATATTCTTCGTGTACACTTTAAAGCCTACACTATCGTCCCCTATCCAGGACTATTTGAAACTAAAACATAGATAACTCAGGTGCCCGTTGACTGGAAACGTGCTATGTGCTCGAAGCAAATGTTACACAGTGAGTCAAATATGTCTTTTCAGCGTTATTGAATATTCACAAATTTTCAAACCCATGCCTTCGTCACTACCTTTTTGTGTTGTTTTATTACAGATAGAGTGTACTGTGTTTATATTGAATGCGCTTCTCTTTTACGTTCACCCTTGCCCGCCTAAAGTAACAACTAAAATAAACGCCGCAACTTCAAACTGTTGCTCACACTGACATAATATACTTACAAGCCTCACACTTTCAGGAATTATAATCGAGCATATAATCATTTACGTATAACAAAATGTCTGATACATTTTTTTTTACAACAATAAACTGAAGCTTAATAATTCTAAAACCGGAATTATTTATTTCACTCGTCAGCACTACACCGACCAGTCAATTACTGTCGGCAAAGAAATACTTATTCCTTCGGAGACAATCAAGGTACTAGGCGTAACCTTAGACAAAAAACTGTCATTTCAAAAGCACATAGCCGAGCTTGCAGGTGTATGTACGTGGCAGCTAAAAGAAATAAACAGAATACGAAACCGTCTTGATGTAGATACTTCACATTCTATCTCCAGAGCTTTCGTCATGTCACGAATCGACTACTGCAATGCGCTATACTGTGGACTGCCCAGTGCTAGCCTCTTGCCTCTCTGTCGGCTTCTACATTCAGCGGCAAGAATAGTATCGATGGCCCGTCGACAAGACCATATAACACCCGTTTTGAGAAATCTTCATTGGTTGCCTCTTGACCGACGCATTCAATACAAGATTCTCTTACTGGTATACAACGCACTTAGTGTCAACAGTCCGACATATATTGCTGACATGCTCACAAACTCAACAGGATCGCGACTTGCCAACGAACGGGTATTGCGTATTGATATGACAAGAAATGGCAGTTTTCAATTTTTGGGACCCTCAGAATGGAATAAACTGCCAGCCACATTGAGAAATCGTGATCTTGAAATTACTCAATTCAAATCTAAACTAAAGACTCATTTATTCCCAATGACATGACAATTTTTCATATTGTACACGTATCATTACATTCTCTTTTTGCGCTTCTGCAACGCTCCTGCGAAAAAAGCGCGTTATAAATTCATTGTTGTTGTTGTTGTTGTTGTTGATACTGTACTTAATTTGTCTGATCGCATAACTGCAGTAGGATTGTATTAAGGGAACCAAAACAATCGTGAAGTGTTAAATATCATAAAATTGTTGCTGCAATTAATAAAATGTTTGACCTAACAGCTTCCGTAGCTGACCAGACCCGAACAGGGAGATTAGCAACGGCACCTGGTGATGCTGCGATAGCTAATACTTCCTATCATTTTGACTATACTCCGACAAAGCCAATTAGCCGTTATGCTGTTGGAAACGGCATCAACAAATCGACTGTATTTCGAATTCTTAAAGTCTGTGTTTAAAACCTTTTGGACCGACGTTAATTCACGCTCTGAATGATGATCTCAGGATCGAATTTTGTGAATAATAACTGCAGCGTCTCTACGATGATCCGGACTTAGCTGGCGAAGTGATTTGGTCCGACGAAAGCAGTTTTAAACTGAACGCCCAAGTTAACCGGCGTAATTGTGTTTATTGGCATGCAGAAAACCGTCACAACTACACTATAAAACACCATATGAATGCCCCTGGTCTGATAGTATGGGTCGTCGTGTGGCCTAGTGGAATCTTTGGGCCGTTCCTTTTCGACGGTAATGCGAATGTAGACAACTATATAATGGTGATGGGAAATGGATTTTATCCTAATATTGAACGGTTACCAAATATCGAAGAGGCTTCACTTTAAGCAGGATGGCACACCTCCTCATCTTACGATAACTTTGCGCCGTTGGCTGGACGAAACTTTTCCTGAACGTTGGCTCTTGCGCCAATGCCCTGTCGAATGGCCTGCTCGTTCTCTTTATCTAAAACCTCCTCACGCTTATCTGTAAGGAGTATTGAAGGAGAAGGTATAGAAACGCAAACCAAAAACTTGTCGTGTGTGAAGACAATATCGGAGAAGGTCTGCCTTCTGGAACCAAACATGGTTCGAAAAGTCTGCCGATGTGGGCGTTTTCGACTGGTAGAATGCAATGATAATGGAGGCGCCAGGTTCGCACCTAGGATAAGTGTTATTCATCAAAAACTTAAGTTATATATGACAGCACGTGGACACCAAAACGCTGTTCAATATATTTATTTTTATTATTTGGCGTGCTGGGCCACTTTAATGGCAGTGTTTTACTTATTGGACACCCTGTATAGCAAAAATGTCTTTTATAGTTAATTTTAATTAGTCCCAAGCAATTTCACTGTAAAATGCACTGCACTGTATTTTGAATAAACAGCATTTCAGCTTACAGTATGATTGAAAGCAAGCAACAACTTTGGTGCAACAATGACACAAATTGTCCGTAGCCACAGTCTTCACTAATCGGCATTTCAGGTACACCGGTTCGGTCGTCAATCAAACTCAGTCCAGCAGCGTGTAGTACTGAAAAACCGGCTATAATAAAGTTTTGCCGAATTCAATATGCAAAACGGACATAAACTTCGCCTACTTTCATACTAATTGCACCCGCAAGTGCAACTCATTTCCGTTTAACATCATATTACCTTCTTGCCTGTGTAGCAATCCTATTTACATTTGTATTATACAAAGTCAAACGCATATGAGCATGGCTAACATGCAAAAAATATCGAAAACGGTGCCAAACCACCTGTGTGTGTTAGATTTAATTGCAGTTTTGGCTTAATCACAATCAGTCAATCGTGTTCTATTAAACACCCATAGTCCAACAGATTTGTTTTATAATAATAAAGTTATGCTTCTGTTATTCTGCGTCAAGGGAAATAGAAACGATCAAATGATTTTGCAAAATATTATATGCCATTTATTACTACTATAGACTTGTATATAGGCAGCGAACATTGATTGTTTTAGCACATGCTGATAATAGAACTGGCGTATCACAGCCAACAATAATGTTTAAGTCCACATTATATGCATACAGCTGGATTGTTTTATAAATTTAATTCAGGATTTGAAAAGCGACGTCCGCGCACAAATCACTGCTTTATCTTGAGCGCGTGGACACGGTTTGCGACACGCAGCCGTTATACGCTGTCACTATTTTGCGATTATCATTGCACTTTAGTGACCGCGTAGAGTTGAAAACGCCATTGCAGTCGTGTTTGATCGAACAGTTTAATACAATCATAGACCACAAACACAGCGATGTATTCAGCATGTCATTTAATGAATGCGGCAAATCGGCAAATGTGCTCGAACACAAGTAACGTTCGTGCATCCCGTGTTCTAATTCGCTAAACTTCGGACATCGATGCCAAGATTTTAACCATGAGGTTGTTAACGATTCCGTCCGTGATTTTGATTATAGAACAACCATGATGGTGTAGGCACATAAAGTGAACTCATGCATAATATAGTAGCGAACTTAATATTATATTATAAACATGTTTTCAAATTGATATCTCGTTTCGTATATATATATTGTCACTTCCCAAATGTGTGTTACCCTGTGTCTAAAGTGGCACATAGGCAACCTGCAGTAACGTCACCAAATGAGATTAAAATAAGGAAAGCCAAAAGTAAACGTTATCCTAGCTGCCGTGGTTATATATGTAAATACGTATATTGGCTTTAGTTGCAAAGCTCAAAGCTGCATATACCTGAATATGCTATCATATGTTGTAGGTATGGGCGACTATGCCCCTCTTAATAATCGTACGTAAATTGCAATCGATCTACATTAAATTATTGGTACATCACAACATTAGTATAGTAATAGCATTAGTGACTTAAATAGTTTGGAACGACTTAAACATGCAACTCATTAAATTTTATTTGAATTTCTATTCAGCAACCCATCTAGGTTCTGGCAAGTTTTTCTACAATGCGCGTTTGTGGCTAAATGATTTAAACTATTTGGAAAAAACTTGAAAAGCTGCCTACATCAGGATTAAGTCAGCCCGAATTTTGCTGTTTATTTCATGCAACTTGCTTGTAACCAGACCGAATTGGTTCAATTTTTTAATGTTCAGGTTACCTTAAGTGGATTGCCTGTGCCAAGAATAGCGGTCTTAAAAAGGTTATACTAACAAAATTACGCACAATTACTTGCGCAAAATTACGTCACGGACCACCAATTGCTTTTCGTTATTCCAGACTTCAAATTCTTATTTGTTGATCGAGTTTTCCTAAATATTCTTCGGTGCATGGATCATTACGTTAGCTACATCATTAAATCCTGGGCTGTGGTGATCTACAATGTAAAACTTTAGTTAAACCGGTCCACCTACAACCAAGTTACAAGCGACAACAGGAAATTCGGGCTGATATATATAACTGGAACATGAGGTCCACCAAGCATAGCTCGAATAGATTAAGAGCAATAGAAATCATTACGCTTGCAGACGATGAGTAACCATAAAAGCATCATGTAAAAATTCGCTGTGTTCCTCGATCGGTTCTTGAATTACAAAAGTGTAAATAAAATTTCGCGAACTATATGTTGCATAAGTCGTGCAAAGTTTGCCTAAAGTAAAATTTTTTTCTAACGTTAACTATAACATCAAAATCTTGGGTTTTGATTTTTGACACTTATCTACTACAATGTATGTATGATTCCTAGGTGACGTGTCCGCTGGGCTATTCTTGGTAGACCTCAAGTTTCATCTTGCAAGAATGTTCATCTTTGAGCTGAGGTGCGACAGAGATGATAGCATTTTTTGTCGAATTAATGTCTGATACTTTTCCCTAGATCGCAAATGTGATTAAGTTTTTACAAATGAAAAGCAGTCAAGATTGCGTCGTTTCAGATTAAAAATACACAACATAATTTCAGGATAATCTCTATATTGTTATAAAACAAGTCTATGTCGGCAATTGTTTGTGATAAAAATCTTATATACGAGCATGATAACCATTGAATTATATTATACTCAACGGTTTAAGACGACATGACCTTGCGGTTATTGTTACCCTGTTTCAAACAAAGTTTTAGGATACTCGATATCTCCGCAGAATTTAAGTAAGGTTCCCAACAGCCCCCAAAAAGATTAATTTTATCGCAAAAATCGTTCAGTAAAAGAGCATGACATAGTTTCGTAATCCTTCAGGTACGTAATTTTTAGTATATATCATACATGCCGAAGCAGGACTTCAGGGGGTGTACCTCGCAGAGGCCCTGGTCTAACCACCTTGCCTGAGGGTCCCTCAGTACGCCCCTAGTATGCCGCATCCCTTCACCCAAAGAGCAAAGAAAATTTTAACAAAGATTAACAAAAAAGGGTGCCAATTGGCGAAAATGAATCGTCGACGGAGGAGGGGGGAGTGGAAGGACGTGAACTGTTTTCAAAATCTCTGGAGGGCCTCCCCAGAGGGTCTCTACGAACTCTACGAACAACAGAACAAAGTGGTTAACGGGTTGACAGGCGATCGCCAGTCGTCAGGCTGTATTCTCAATTGCTACCGTAATTGCTTTAGGAGTGATAATTTTTCGATTTTGTCTTTGAGGTAATAAGATTCTTTCAGTCAAAAAAGCGGATCGAATATCCCGTCCATACCATAACTATCATTGCAACTGACAAGCTATCTAATCTCACACGGAGCGTACAAGTTTGAGCCAATTCGTTCCAGTAAACTATTATTCACAACATTGCTTTTAACTACAAAATGTTTTCTCCTATCTTCCCAACAGAAAAAGATTAAAATATGGAGGATTATGATAATGCCATTCCATATTAGCGCAGGCTATTGAAGTTAAATTACCATGATCTGGGTATACATGAATTAATACGTAAATATTAATATAATATTTAGCTGGTTTCACCCGCTTAAGTCGCCGTAATAGCCGGGATAGGCAAAAAATCAAACAGCACACGTATGTCAGAAAGAACAGAGGTGCCTTGAATATTTAGCCTAATCGAACCAATTATTTTATGGTATCATATAACTACACAAAACATTTAAATTTACACAATATAATGTAGCATTTATTGACTCTTATACTTGGTAGTGTGACAGGACTGCGGCATGAGGGCGATCGGCCACAAATCTTCTAGCAAGGGAGGATGGTCGCTGCAAAGGCGATCCCCAGAAATTTTCTGTAGAGCCGCCCCCCCACTTTCGAGTAGCGTGCTGTGCCACTGAGTGGTAATATTGATACCACACGCTTTTATAAATAGCACATACAATGAGAATACATTAATAAAATTGTACCATCTATTTACATATAAGTTATAAATCACAATGACAAAATCGGTAAGTAGATTAGATTGTATTTATTGTCTCGTAAAAAAGATTATTCGGATGATATGCTCACTACACAAATAACCCTATTAAGCCGTTTGCATTCTGAACATTTTTCCACACAACAATTATATATGCTTATCGTGTTAAAGGCGATAATATCGAAATCGCAGCTAATATTTCTCCAGAAAAAGGCTTTTTATTCGGTCATAGTTTGCAGATGAGAGGCGGTACTAACAACTGTTTCACGTCTGTGTGCCGCTCCTTGAACGCACACAACGACAAAAATCAAGAATTTTCAGTCAATTCTTAGATGTATGTATTGCCACAAACATTGAATATCAGTGTATGTAGTAACCGTATAACAGGACAATCTACGTTTCCACAAAAATAAGAAAAATTTATTCAGTAATAATCAAAAACGACATTTTGGTATATGTTTTGTCTCTTGATGAAGCTGTTATCCGCAAGTAATGACTCGTCGTTGAAAACATTTTTAGAACGCAAAGTGCAAGTCTGTCATACCAAAGCTTGGAGGATTTACAGTAAACCTGAAAAATGTATCGTGATAGTTTCCATGTATTAGCTAGGATAGGCAAGCATGACGTTATGTTTTACCAAAAAGAAACAACCTTAATTACTGATATCAATAATGTGGTTTAAGACCATTTGGACGCAGTTTGTGGTAACGAAGGCCTACTTAAGCCCAATATCATCCGTCATTCCAAAAATTTTGCGAAAAATTTAAAGTATTTTCATTTCGAAGACATTCGCGCTTTATTCGAGATTCTCCAGGTAGTATGTACCAGCGGTTTGACCAATTGTGCATGTCAGACAGCCCAAACATCAATAATAGGTCCATACAATTGCTGAATGATAGCATGGTTTATGGTTTGTGGAATTTGCTGCATTTTTAAGACTATGTATATTGTTCCAAGAAAATGTGGGACTAGATAGTTTAAAAATCTTTGGAGAATATACAGTAACTGACTTCATTTCCAGTGTAAATTTTTTACATGCGCTGGTATGACAGTAAGTTAAAGTTAAAAAATTTTAGTTAGCAGTAACACAAAGTTGAGGTAATATTATATATATACTAAACCAAAGGTCTCAGCGCGAGTTCCAATTTGTTTTGTCCGTGACAGATTGAATAGAACTAAAATACAACCCTACAAATTTGGATTCATATAGAGGCAAACAGTTCTTTCTTAAGATATGTCACACAAAAAGATGATAAAATTTTATCCATCTAAAAATTCAAATACGTCTCTTACCCAATTTGATAGCAGCACCTATAAGATTACTGGTTAAATTTCCTAAATTAATATAACATTGGTATATATTGATGTTTATTATTTTCAATTTGTTTTGTAGATTCTCAGAAAACTATTGCCAAATAGATATGAAATAGATTTTGACAATTGAATGCCTTGTTAACAACTTCGCTAGCTTAAAATTAACTAAACCAAATACAGTTTCAGGGCCTGGCTATATATAAGTTGTTTTTGCATATACACAGAACGAAAACTGGTACGTTTTAATTTCTGATAATCAGGTTAAATTACGTTGCAAACCAGTAACACATGTCTGGTTACATAGTGTAAAAACAAGGAAACATTAATGTAATTTGGTTTTAACGCAATACTTTGCAAAATGTTTATTCAAAGCTACAAAACACTAATCCAACACAAAATGAATAGATTCTTCGTATTTTTGTTAGTAAGGCAGGATATTTAGGTTGTAACCACGTCAGTTAAAATAAAGCTATCCGCTCTGCCGTAAATTAGATAAGCAGGTCCAGCTACCACCACAAATACGAATTTTGGTGGTCTTACTTTGCCTCACGCTCTACAGACAAACCAGATTATCTACTATAGAAAGAAAGTTTAAAAAATAAAACCAGTTACAAAGCGCGATGCTAATCTTTGTACTCATACAAAGGAAAGGCTGAATATCTAATGAGGTTTCGCAAAAAACAAACTGTCCATGTGCCCAAATTTGGATGATTCGGTGTACCGTCTATACAAAACTAAATAAACTCTGTATGTATGTTGCCGCCTGCATACCGACCAGTTTATAAATAGAAGTACCATTATTATGATATCTTATATCATCATACAGGATGCCCATTGGTTACTATTTTTTGTGTTTATTGATAAAAATTCATAGAGGAAGATATCAGGCTCCGCTATTGACTTGAACGGTTTCAGTGAATATTTGATAAAGTTCTTAAGTTCTTAACCCTTTCTTGCTCATCAGGTTCAAATGAACCTGGCGCAAATTGATTCGTTGCGTTGCGTTTACTGAGTATGTCGTATGGTGTATGTTTGCAAATCGGTTGTTCTTCGCTAGCGTTGTGAGGTGCCTTAACCCTTTCAAGTCATACTTTGCCAATTGGCATTAGCGCATATTGCAACACGTTATGTAAACTAAGTATGACGCGTTGCGTACGGTTTGCACGCGCGTTGCTATTCGCTCACTTTGCGTGGTTCCCTAAGGAACCGAGCAACAGCTGCCAGATAGCTCACTAGTTTGCGTACGCCGTCCTGACACATACGATCGGTGTTCGATTCACGGTTCGGTCTTAAGTTTGTCAAAAATTTTACAACACACACTAGCTCGAGCGTTCGTTAAAGGGTTAAGAAATCAAGCAACAGCTCCCACACAGCTCAGTGTTTTGCGTACGCAACTTTCTTCCGCACATCCCCAGTTCGATTGCTGACGCTTGTCTGAGTTTGTCAAACATTGCGCGATACACAAACTAATTGGGAATAAAGAGTTTAATCCTAACCAAAACGATTTCAATGAATATTTGAAAAACAATTTAATGTTAACCGGAACGAATGTCACCTAATTCATTATAGGAAAATATGCTCGAACCTTTGTTAATTTTTTGTACAATGTCAGCCATGGAGCTGTGTCAATTTGTTCTCTCTAAATAAACTGATAACATTATTTTGAATTAATAAACAGTCGCACAACTACAGTGTAAAACCTAAGTTTTAGAATATAAATCATCTACGATAGTCCTTTAAGTTAGCGTAAACTGAGACCCAAAGCCGTTCCAGATTAAATTAAGTATTCGTTGACTTTATTGAGTTAAAAACTAGTTGCTTGGACAGTTGAAATCTGAAGATGACCTTAGTCTGGTCCACCTAAACAAATTCTGGACTCAGAGATATTTAAAATGAAGCTACTCAAGTTGACGCAGTTATGTACTGCAGTATTATCTTTCAAAATGCTAAGAGCCTCACTCGGCGAAACCCCAATTACCGTTGAATTTAGATAAATAATCTTATCAGAAAAACCAAAACACAAAACAAAAAAGGAATATGCTTTTTATTTTGTGTATATGCCGTATCACTTTCAGGGCTTCCCATTTCCAGCGGGATATTTTTGTTACATGTATATATGTGCCTGTTAGAATTGACATAAATTTTTGCTTTTCCCAAATTTCCCCGATGTTTCACATCCCAAAAAATGTTGAAAAATATGTCATTTTCCAACATTTGAGAAGCACAGGAAGTTCGGAAATGGAATGCTTATGGTTTCCCATATTTGAGAAACGGAAAGTTCGAAAATGGCGTGTTTTCCGCTTACCAAAATGTGTTAAGAAATCTCACAATTTTAAAAAATTTCTAGCTCTTCCAATCTTTCCCAACGGAAAATTTTCCAACTTTACCGTTTCACAATATTTCCCTAATTTCTATTTTCTCAAAGGAAAATTTCCCAACTTTCCCGTTTCCCAAAATTCCCCTACTTTACAGATTTCCAACATTTTCTTAACCCTAAATTTTAAAAATGTTCCGGTTTCCCAAAATTTATCAAGTTCCTGGTCTGCCAAAAATTTGCCGACAGGCAATTTTTTAATTTTGAGGTTTCCCAAACTTTCCGAAATTTCGAGTTTCTCAGAATCTTACCTTATGAAAATTTCCCCTACTTTGCTATTTCCCAAAAAATAATCCCATTTTCCAGTTTCAAAATCTTCCTATTTCCGTTTTCCAAAATTATCCAACTTTTTAGTTTGGAAGATTTGCTATTCCCGTTTCCCAAAATTTACCAACTTTCTATTCCCAATTTTCTCGGTTCCCAAAATTACCCAACTTACTAGTTTTCCAAAATTTTCCCAAAGTGAGATTTCCCCCTGCTCGTTTCTTAAAACCATCCAAAATTTTCTGTTTTTCAAAATTTCTTCGGCGGGACATTTACCCAATTTCATGGTTTCCAAAATTCCCTCACTTTAAATACAGTTTCCGAAAATTTTCTCAACGGGAAATTTGCCAACCTTCCGGTTTCTTAAATTTTACAAAGTTCCTGGTCTCGCAAAAACTTCCCGACAGGAAATTTCTTAATTTTCTGGTTTATAAAAACTTTCCCACTTTCCAGTTTCTAAAATTTTCCTATTCCTGTTTCCGAAAATTTCCCAACTTTATAGTTTACGAAATTTTCCATCTGGAAATTTCCCAACTTCCCCATTTACGCAAAATTTTACTAACTTTTGACTTTCTCAAAGCGAAATTTGTCCACTTTACCGTTTCCCAAAATCTCCACAATTTACAGTTCCAAAAATTTCTCAGAGAGAAAATCCCAACTTTCCGATTTCCGAAAATTTACTAGGTGAAGTTAAGAGATTGCATATGATTAAATCGCTGAATTCAAGCCACGCATTGTCTACTTTTGATAACATTCAAGGTGCCAGATTAATGGTATTGATGTCTTGAAAGTCAAATAGCATTCCCAATGGGCGAGGGACATTAGCCAAAGCTTTTTTATTTTGTGTCTTGTTTAAGCGATTTCGGTGGCTAAAGGATGATCCCGGTGCGCATATATTATACTTGGTATATCGTAATGTGTACTGTGTGTGTCAGGATGGGTCCGGAGCATTGCGCAGAACTTTCGCAAATTCACGTTGGAATATTTCTTAACGACTTGGGCCACGAGAAGATCGGTTCTGATACACAAACATAACTATATTGTTGTTACCTGTAAGAATATTGTAACACATTTGGAGGTAAAGAGAGTGGAACAAATTCGGGAAAATTTGAAGGGAATAACGTTTTAACGAAGGGTGATTTAAATTTTCAATTTAAGGGTT